>JBAMJR010000172.1:35000-285000 GCA_038501785.1 Myoxocephalus aenaeus
ATACTGAGCTCTCTGGAGCAAGACTTTGAAGTCTTTTCTGCTTGATCTCAACTCAGAGAACAAGATAATCTCAGAACTACTACAGATACATAAATCTATGCAAACAGAAAGACAAGGTACTAGTGAATAACGACATGCACGTCGGTTGCACTTTTTAGGCAAGATTAGACTGAAAAGGTCAAACAGGTAAAGAGAAGAATATGAAGTGCAGAAGCAGATTGTTGCAAGAATCCCAAAATGTGAATTGTGGCCTAAAGATACAAATATAAAATCTTCAAGAATTTTGTAAATATAATTTCTGATTGAATCAAAATAATTTATGTCATATAACAAAGGATTGTAAAGGAATCTCTGAACAAATATGTCCTTCTGTACACTGCACGTATAACCATATAAACTTTAAACAGTAGTACTGGTAGTACAAAAGCAGCCATGCAGGGGTTTTGATGCAGATAAACAAAAACGTACAGGACGTTTCCTTCTTCATCTTGATACTCCCATCTGAACCATTCGCATATTATTGTCCCGTCTTCGCTGGTAAATTCCTTTTCCCTCCAAAGGACAGTTTCTGCTCTAATCCCTATACACATTGTAAGAAGTCTGTCATTTTACAGGGATGGGGGGAATGGGGCCATGTACAGCACAAGTGTGTGTGTGTGTGTGTGTGTGTGTGTGTGTGTGTGTGTGTGTGTGTGTGTGTGTGTGTGTGTGTGTGTGTGTGTAGACAGAAAATTCAACACCCCCAATACTTCTAATGGTTTCTTTCGGGACCATATGTCCTTTGCGTCAGCACAGCAGCAGTACAGCCTCTACAGTTACAGTCGGGTTCGGTGTGAAAGACAGACATGTTGTATAATAGAAGGTGGGAGGTGGAGGGCATTAAGTTGTGTGTGTGTGTGTGTGTGTGTGTGTGTGTGTGTGTGTGTGTGTGTGTGTGTGTGTGTGTGTGTGTGTGTGTGTGTGTGTGTGTGTGGAGAGCTGTAGAGCATTTTTGAAGAAGCAGATATCTCCGTATTGCCTTACCATCGATAAATCTAGGAGCTCGCTATAGTGCTGACATAAATTAGCCCGCACACCCAACACACCTACCTATCTAAAACCTCAACTACCACTTCAACGTTTTCTTAAACAACTTTAAATCAATAGGTGTCATGCTCTCCACTGTGTTCTGCAAACATCTGTGCACGCTTTACACACACACACACTCACAAAGAGCAGCAGACTCCCACAGAGTTTTGGGTAATTAGTAGTCTTTCTCGGTGGTGAGTGCGTTTCCTTCTCAGGGTCACTGATAGCAAAACGGCTGTTAAACTTTATATTCCCTGATGGGGCAGAGAAGAGAGTGAAACAGAAGGAGCGTACACTCTCATTAACACAGTGCTCTGTGTTTGTGTGTGTGTGTGTACGCCTGGAGCTTAACCTGTGTGTGTGTGTGTGTGTGTGTGTGTGTGTGTGTGTGTGTGTGTGTGTGTGTGTGTGTGTGTGTGTGTGTGTGTGTGTGTGTGTGGTGTTTCCATGCTCAGGCCAAGTCTTGTAAAGGTGTAAAGACACTCTTTACCCTCAAGTTAGAGGGAGATAGTTCCTTTCTTCAACATTGTGGGAAATTGGGGAATTGTTTGAAGGTGTATGTCATGTCCAAAATTAAAAGTGAATAGAATTATTTTATTCAAAATCTCATGTGATGGGACTGTCGAGATATAGAAACATGTATGAGCATGTGTCAGCGAGACAACGCTGATTGAATATTGTGATACAATATGGAAATATTGTGAAATTACAAAGTGTTCAAAACACCTAACAACAGATGAAATGTTGTTATCAATGATGTTAACAAACTATTGCTCGATTAATTGATTGGTCGCTAAAAATGCCAAACAGTCTCTAGTTCCAGCTTTTCACGTGTGAGTATATTTGTCTTGTGTTATAGCGTATTTGGGTTTTGGAGTGTTGGTCAGACACAATTAGTAAATGGACATTTTTGCACTTAAGAAGTGTCTTATTCGCTGACTATGAAGATACACATTTGTTGCAGCACTAAAAAAAACAATCAATGTACTATACTGTCCGGGACAAAAGTGAAGTAACATGTTTATATTGTTGTGTGTATGTATTTGTGTGAGATTAGGAGTCACAAATTACGTAAAATGCTACACTGTATGTAATTACCGACCTACTGTAACAAAACAAGTTATTCATCGATAACTAAACTTCAGAAGAAAGAGGAAATACCAAAGAAATCAAAGTATAAATCAATAATTCCTTCAGTATTCACATCTATGCACACTGGTTCCCTCTCAAATCATTTTCCTGTTTACAAAAAGAAGGATGTGGGACATTTTAATGGACTCAGCAAAAAAAAAAAACCTGCTCTGAGGCACTTTGACATTTTCAAACACACACACTTTTGGTGAATTAAAGGGATTCTGTAGATAGCTCTGAAAGCTTATCCTGTGCACCTCAGCAGATTCTAAAGCCCTTTTTCTTATGTGATCATTTTAGGTAATTGAATAAATTCCCAGAGCTCTGTGTGGAATTAGAAGAAGCTAGACTTTGGTCAGAGGAGAGCTTTTAAGAAACCAGGGAATGTACATCAGAGGCCAACCAGTCGATGGTAATGTAATGAACGTTTACATTCACCTGCCTCTCACCTTTCCTGTTGATATATATCCACAATCTTAACTGCACCCGTCCAGTTTGTTTTCATAAACACGCTGCATCTTTTTTCTTCTCTCTCATCTCTCGCCTCCTCGTCCCTGCCTTGGAAATGAAATATTTGGTGTTTCAGTGAGGGGGGTTGGGGTGTGTGTGTGTGTGTGTGTGTGTGTGTGTGAAGGGGGGCAGAGGGCCGGCTACAATGCCAGAACTAGCACTTCTGGTTGGAAAAAAGGGGTCTGAGTTTTCGTCAGACGTGCGGCGCGGACAGACAGGGCGAAGGAAAGGCTTTTTGAAAGCGCAGGCCAAGAGCAACAGAAAACACTCCCTCCTGACCGTGTGGTCAAAAATGGGTGTAGAGGGAGAGAGGCGGCATCTGGCGTGTCGCCCGGAGAGAAGGGGAGGGTGGAGGGGGGCAAACATAACCCACCTCGGCCCGCAATGTGCCTCCTCTGCTGCCAGCTGCAGGCTGTGGGTATGTGGTGGAAGAAGAGAGGGAAGGATGGAGGTAAACAGGTAGAGAGGAGAGGGGCAGACAGGCAGAGAGAGCATCAGCGTTTAGAAAGCCAGGCAGACGGAGAGACATAATCACGTAGAACAGCGCCAGGCAGGAGGATACCGAGAAGCACCGAGGCGTATCACGAACAAGGTCAGAAAGACAGCGCTTGGAAGAACAGGAAACGATACAGGATATATCCTCTCTCTTTCTCTCTGCACTCTCCGAGGCCTGCGCTGTAAGTGACAGCGCCGCGGAGGGAAGTTGACATTGCCGAAGTATGAATTTCACCCGTTTGTGTTTTGCGGAAAACACGGAATCGAGGCTGTCTGTCTGGATCAGGGGCCGGGCCCTCGACCCCTGAATGTTCCCTCCGAGGCAGACAGCGAGGTTTTATTGGCCAGTCAGACTCAATTTATTAAACACAATGCAACTCTTTTCTCAGTTTTCCGAATGTGGTTGTGATATGCATTTGGACATGGATATGAGAGGTATGTCTGTGGCCGACGTGCTCTTTTCCTCGCAGTGTTTCTTCCAACATAAAACTGATGTGTGTATGAGTAAGTATACGTTTGAAAACATTTTGGGATATATGTTTAAAAGCCCCTGTGATACTTTAAAGGTCAGAATGAAACCGACACGTATGAGTCGGGATGGGTGTCACTAAGATGCTATCGGCCCTCCTCTTATCGATGCTGCTTTTTGGTTCGGTTCCTTATCGCCACTCTTCTTTTTGATTATATTGTGAGACAAAAAGACAATTATTAAAGAAAAGAATAAACGTTGCTTCATTATTCTTGCATGTCAACAAATAGCCTTTCTTGAGCAGCAATAAAAGAAGTTCTAGAATCTTTAAAATACATTTGCACGTGAACAATTAGCGAAGTGATTAGCTTTCATTCACGAGACTGCGTATGGCATCGCTAACGTTACCTGCAGTTGACGAAGATGCCAAACGGTGGAAAACAGTGCATTGCTGCGGATTTATGTTCTGATTGTTCGCAAAATGTTTTGATACATTTCTGGTATTACCTCCATTGTAAAGTTGTAAAATGTAGCCCCACTTTGGATCTTTGAGTTCTCTCTGCCATGATGTGTGTCTCACGCTGTGTGTGTCAGAGTAAAGCACGACTCCGTCCCTCGTGCAAAGACAGACAGAGAGAGAGAGAATGAGTACAGATTCCTTGCAAAGTAACATAGGATGCTCATCGCAATCAAGACGTTGGACACGATGTACGTTCTTTAACGTCCTTTAACGGTGAAATGAAAGGAAATATACTTCTGCTGCCCGACTCGGGCCAGACAAAACCTCGATCCCGAACACAAACAATACGCACGTAGCATTGCAGGTTTACATCTCTGCAAACACATGTATATGTACACACAGACACGCACACACTCACAGAACAGTGGGTAATGTGATATGCTCGGCTACGGCGTGGTGGGGTAAAGTGAGACCTTCCTGTAATCAAAAGAAACAGCGTGCTACAATAAAGGCTGTTTTGAAATGGCCCGTGGCCTGAGGGATGGATCCCTCCGTTGGAATGAGGAAGAGAAGATGGACAATAAGCTGTGTGTCACAGAGAGGAAAGAATGAAGTAGAACAGAGCAGAAGAAGAGGTGGCCGGCTGTACAATTTTTCGCGTTTCGTTGAGTCGATATCTCTTTTATATTCTTCCCTTGTCCCCTTTTCCTTTCTCCCCTCGTCTTTTGTCTTCCCTTCCCTCCTGACATTGCAGGTTGCGGTGTGTTTGTGAGTCTCCTGGGCGACATCCATCAGCTGAATGGATAGGGGCTATGCAACAGCAGCGCCACAGCGAAACGAGGGCAGGGCGTATTCCCTTTCCAAAATCCACAGAAACGCCAGTCTGGAATCAATCTGCTATCTCACTACGAGCCTCAAAACACACACATTTTTACTCTTTAACCCTGGTGAGACTGGCCCGTGCTATTTGTCATCCCTGTAAGTTTATGCGCTGTAATATTGTATCAGGTCTGGGATATGGTTCTCCGCTACATCTCTGACTTCACCTGCTGCTGAAGCTCTTTACCAGAGCACTGGGAGCTAACTGCGGCCATAAATAGTGGAAGGAGTGTGCGCAGCCATCTGCAGGGCAGCGCAGGGCAAAGATATATCTGACAGGAAAAGAGAAAATCTCCTCTCCATGCTACCTGCTGTAAAAAGTTAAACCTTCACATCAGAGACAAGTGGATTTTTGAAGAAAGAAAGAAATAAAAGAGAAGTATGTGAGGTGTCTACGGCACACGTAATAGATTGCACATGGACGGAGCATTTACACCACGACATTAATCAAGTTAGTCCAACGTGGAGGAGTATCAAAATTCGTTTAGAATTTTGGAAGGCATGTGTTTGATTTTACCTAACTTTTGACCTGGGAAGATATATATAAATCTAACCAGAACTGAATGCCATTGTGTTCTTGTGTGCAGTATGCATTAAGCAGTATACTAAGTACAGTACAGTTGGACACAAATAGGGTTTAAATACCACATATATGCACTATTGCAAAATATAGAAAGTGATGAAGTGAAGAAGACGAAAAGACACGTGTGTATCATGTCAGATGGGCTCTTGAAAGTAGTAGCAATGGGTGTAATTCAAACAAAAAACACTCCAACAAATTATGGATTATGAGATAGTTTTTTTTATGGAAATCAGGTAATTATAGTTTTGTGCCGGTCGCCTGCCCGACCAACCAACATCAACTGCATTAGTCGTGACACTAGCGGCACAAAAAAATATTATTTATACAAGGCTAAACATGACTACCCGTTGTGGACTATTGAAAGCATCTGTAGCCTCTTTATTGTTGAGAAAATCATGATTTTTACCTTCAAAGAAAAAGGGAGGGTTTGATTTCAACTAATCGAATATACGATCAACAGAAAAAAAAATGATGCAAAAATCAAATATGAAGATTTCCGGCTTTTATCTTTTGTTGTATTATATGAAACTGAATATCTTTGGATTTTGGACGGACAAAAACAAGACACTTTCAGATACAAGAGTGAACATTTTTTATTTTATTTTATAGACCAAATGATTAATCAATTAATCTAGAAAATAATCTGCAGATTAATCAATAATGAAAGCAATGGTTAGTGGCAGCCCCACTGCCAACGCGGACAGTGCTCTCTGGTCAAAGACGCCTCTGTACAGCCTAGAAAGAGCAATTATTTTTTAATTCTAAAATGCTCTGAACCAGTCCAAGCCAGACTTATCAAACAACCAGGGAGACTCCAGGGCAATAACACTCCAGCAAATGAACAGACAGCGTATTGTTCCTCTGTGGCTCGTTGCTGCCTCACCTCTGCCTCTGCCTGCTTAATTAAAGGTTAATTGCGTAGAATAAGTGTGCACCTCCCGCGAATGGTCCACATTTCTCTTTCCATCCACCCTGAGACGAGTTTGTGTGTAGGATATCTGGAATTTATCAACTTGTTCAGGAAATGAGAACCAAGCTTTACCTCAGCCAGTGTGTGAGCAGGTACAAAACCAACATATGGGAGTGTGTGTAGTGTGTGTTCACACATACGCATGTGCACGCGCACACACACACACACACACACACACACACACACACACACACAGGAAAATCCAGCACTCCCTCCGTCATTTTTAATCAAGAATATGATCCCTCATCCCATCTGGGTTTTCTGACTTGGTGGGCGGCAGCGTGCACACAACAACACATCGGTCTATTAGGGAGCTACGACACACACACACACACACACACACACACACACACACACACACACACACACACACACACACACACGCACGCACACACACACTCAAACAGGGACAGACAATCTGTGGGGTTGCTGAAGCTGAGACCACCAACTGTAAGTCTGGCCTTAGACGTCCCAAAGAGCAGATGGTACCACTCTTGTTTTTGGGATCGTCATTGACACAAACACACAAACATAAACATGCTCTCAAATCGTAGCACAAAAGCAAAAGCTGGCATGTAATTTGAGAGAACAGTATATTTTTACGTACATGATTATAAAACCACTTATCTCAGTCATAAGTGTGTGTTTGTTTGTGTGTGTGTGTGTGTGTGTCTGTCGTTGTTCTCCTTCAGGTTGATTTAGTCACGTAAATCCTTGTCAGAGGCCTCCTCATCACATCCCGATCCCCTCCGCTCACTTACTGAATTGAGAGTGTGTGTGCGTGTGTGTGTGTGTGTGTGTGTGTGTGTGTGTGTGTGTGTGTACGAGGACAGAGGTCAATAAGATAACATTTGGTGGACCACCTGCCGGGAAGCTCAGTTTGCTAAATACAAAGTCTCATCTAACCCGTGTGTGTGTGTGTGTGTGTGTGTGTGTGTGTGTGTGTGTGTGTGTGTGTGTGTGTGTGTGTGTGTGTGTGTGTGTGTGTGTGTGTGTGTGTGTGTGTTGGTTTGCCGTTTACCTGAACAACTGAGGTGCAAAAGTATTTGATTACTGATAATGTTATAGGACAAAAACCGTGTGACAGAGAAGAAGCACAAAACATGCAAGCTGTGAGTCTTAACCAGTGCAAGTAGATCACACACACACATCTGAATACACATCAGAAATCCCCTTCTTTGTACACACAAGTCCTCTCTTCTCTTTTAACAGTTTTGTAACATTATATATTCTAACTATAATTTAAAACGAGTGAAGCAATTAAACAAATTCATAAAATCCATCGTCTTAATTTGTATTCTTAAAGCTGTCCCTAAATGTGGTCTATGACACGTCACCTTTGCTTATCATCAGCCAGCACCAGAAGGAAAGTGTCACTATTGGAGTGGACATTAACAAGTTGTGCAACCAGCTCACTGTCTCATAACCTGGAGGAGACGTAGCTTTAACTAGCTACACTGATAGAAACCCTCAGGGTGGTTCACACACATAAACAGAGCGAGAGAGACGAACAATAATAGTTCTAAATAGTTCTTCTGTTTTTGTGTACATTCATTAAATGTAAGACCACTAAGGTATACGCACAAAACAAAAACTTTAAGTTGGATGAAAGAGTGAGTAAGTCTTATCCAAAGATTGACTGAACACTTTACTTTGTGTTCATTCAGCACAAAGATGTGCGTGCACTCGCAATGTGTTGAAGCATGTGCACGTGTCTCACAACCAGAGGAATTTTAATTGTCTGAGACAAAGGGGGATTTAATTCTTTCCCAGTACATCTATCTTTCACTCCTTCACTTTTTTTTTTCACTGTCCTTTCTTCCATGAAACAATAAAATCGTCTGGCCTCTAAGTTATGGAGAGCGTTTGAAGTGGCTGGAGGAGCCAGTAAATTTAGTGGGCACCTTTGGGAGCCAGTTCAGTGGTGCAGTGGCTGTACCTATATTTCATGTGTGCATGCGCATGTGCTTGTCTGAATGTGTGTGTGTGTGTGTGTGTGTGTGTGTGTGTGTGTGTGTGTGTGTGTGTGTGTGTGTGTGTGTGTGTGTGTGTGTGTGTGTGTGTGTGTGTGTGTGTGTGTGTTTGCATGTGTATTGAGTGCTCACAAGAGTCCCGACTGTGCCTCTGTCTCTTCGTGACATGAATGTGCTTGGATTTGGAGCGTGCACATGCATGTACGTGTGTGTGTGTGTGTGTGTGTGTGTGTGTGTGTGTGTGTGTGTGTGTGTGTGTGTGTGTGTGTGTGTGTGTGTGTGTGTGTGTGTGTGTGTGTAAATGTTCGTGTGGCTCTCTATTTCATAGTCACGCTGATTTGTGGCAGTCTACATCGGGTTTCCCAGGACCCCGTAAATCTCGCTGGACAAACTGCATGAGAGATAGATACACATGCTCGTGTTTTCGTACGAGTGTGTCAATGAACTTGCATGAGGCCGATGTGTGTATTGTACGGTCGTGGGTACTTTTGTGGCCAACCATCGCCCACAGCTAGTGCACATGTATTGGTACCACTGGTGCTCGTTGGCCTTTACTGGTGCTTGTTCAGCACATTTAATCGTCGAAAAGCTTAACTTGTAGTTTTTTGTCGCCAGTACGTTGTCGAGGTCAGTTTGGTGACTCAGGGGCCCCCACCCATTTTAGACTGGTGACTTGATCCTTTCTATAAACACTCCCCCCATAACCCTACATGGCTGAGTCATACAGGAGTTATAGCACCACAAGAACCTTCTGCCTCCCTTTCTAGACAGTAAAACTGCAGCTCCATATAGCTCGAAACACCACTGCTCTCCATTTTGAGATATCTCCCTAAACGAGCACTTGCTAAATCGTTTTGTGAACAAAGTGTCAGGTGAACCAGACCATCGACAACAACATGAATGTTAAGCAACCCAACACCCTTCAGTGACAGAAGATCCCAGGTCAGTTCTCGGATTGGGTTTCTAGGGATAATAGGCTGGAACTGTGATCTCAATTCTCAGAAAAATAAATCAAAAGAGGTAGGGATTTAATCCAGAATCATTAATCCCTAAAAGAAGAACACATTATTGCAGGGGTCGGCAACCTTTTGGATATTTTCTTGTTAATCAGTGTACCATATCAACATTTGCAATGAGTTGAATCATGCTAATTTAAATCTAAAACAGATCAGCATTTAAAAAAAAAAAAAAAAATCACCCATAATAAGGAAAATTGAAAAATGCAACCCACCTTAAATCTTATTCGCAATAAACTTTTCAAAATTCTCCAAAGAAGGCAACAAGCACTAGCCAATCAGAGGCCGAGTAAGGCGGGTTTTTGCAGAATGCAGGTCACATGGCTGTGAAAAAGTTAATTTCCAAAATAAACGTCTCTTGCACAATTACTGCTAGTGTGCCATATGGTAACGCGACAGCGTTTATTGTATCGTGTCACCAAAGTAGTTACTTGTATGCATTATCTAAGCCACAGCCACACGCAGAGTAGCTATCAATAGAATTAGTAAACTATGAAGTTCACCGTCAACAGCAATTCAGCAAGGACATATGGTCGACCGACCCTTTGACCTTTGGATGTCTTGTAGGGGCTCATCCAACTTGCCCAACTCGGTTATCTCCAATCACCAGATCCATGCGATTCCCCTGCAGCACGAACCAAACCCAACCCCCCACTCATCCTCCATAACTTTAACCGCATGTCCTCTGTCGGCTGCTTCCTAATTTGTAATAGTCTTCCTCATTGTATCTACATTATTGACTTGGAAGATCTTTCAAAATGTAGTATATTGGTTGGGATAGCACCCCAATATACTACATGTATGTACTGTATGTTGAAAACACTTATTTTAGGCAATGTTGGACTCTGTATTTTACTCCTGTTTCCGTCTCTTTGTCATCCCTTCCCTCATCTATAGCATCCCAATGTACTAATTATGATATCGCAATATCCCAGAGCATACTCAGTGACAAATGCAGCATCTGTAGTTAGCAAAGAGACATGTGAAAGCAAAGAGGGATATGATATGCAGCAGGAGGAAATTACTAGTTTATATTTTATAACTCTGTCTCTTTCCTCCCCGCCCCCCTCGCTCCCTCCCCTCCATCCCTCTCTTTCTTTTTCCCTTGCTCTCTCAGTTTTCCTAGACACCTGTGCAGGTCTAGTGTTTCAGCCGAGGCCCTGAAAAATGAATGCAGAGCCCCAATCTCTTAATCCACTCGGCTCCACGCAGCCACGTCACATGACACCGCCACGGTCGTCCTGATGCCCAGACAACATTGGTGGGAGAGAGTGTGTGTGTGTGTGTGTGTGTGTGTGTGTGTGTGTGTGTGTGTGTGTGTGTGTGTTTGAGGCAGAGAAACCCAAAGAAAGAGAAAGCAACAAGACCGTACTCAAGATCTAGCGTTGGTCTGTGTTTGCATGTCAATACCAGTATACCAGTGTGTTTGGATGTATCTCTGAGAGTCTGCAGAGCCGACTGTATGCATTTTAGATGAGGAACTGAGGTTGAGAGAGGGGAGGCAGACTAATCTTTTTTTGTTCAAATCAAGGTCCTTGGTCCACATTTTGTGTGTGAGAGTGTGTGTGTGTGTGTGTGTGTGTGTGTGTGTGTGTGTGTGTGTGTGTGTGTTTTGGGATGATACCCTATCCACAGCAATCAGTCTGACCTCCACTCTGGAGTGAACCGCTCTCAATGATTAATGGATCTGCCTCCGTGCTCGGTCGCTAAGGCAACCCGAAACCCGATAGCCCTCAGGAATTTGCTAGCTCGCCCTCAAAGTCTGTGTGTGTGTGTGTGTGTGTGTGTGTGTGTGTGTGTGTGTGTGTGTGTGTGTGTGTGTGTGTGTGTGTGTGTGTTACATGTGTATGTGTGTGTGTTGCTAGGCTGTGGGTGGGAGACAGAGTGAGGCTAAATGTGACTCTTTGGAGAGATGGAGTTGGTTGCGGTGAAGGTGGGAGAAGAGGAGGGAAAGAGTTCTGATTCAGTCAATAAAACAGGGCGAAGACATTTCCAGTCTTTTATTGTTTTCTTAAATCTATATGATGCATTTGAATGTGTAATGTCATGTCAGTTCAACCATGTGTGTCCGGAGCCTTTTATCTTTAACAGTAAGTATTGTTTCAGGCCATTAGTATGATGGTCCATTATTTAAAATCACGACATCATCAGGGGCCGCCTTCTCGGGGGGATTTGTGGTTTAAATCAACATTATTCGCTGGTCAAGGCTGAACATTTTGTGTCAAATAGTTACGTACTTAAAGGCAAGTCAAAATCAGTAAGTGTGAATTAATATGTGTGTATGTATTATTATTATGTGAAGAAGCTTGTGTGAGACCCTTTGTCCATCTCAAGCCGCTGATGAGTAAATCCATGTTAACAAGATGGCAGCTCTTAAATTGAAGTGCTGCAGCCCAGCTTGTGGACTGTGTGCTTGACAGACCAACTTAACACTACGATGTTATTTTCAAAGGGCCACTTAACACTCCATTGATCTGGAGACCAGGGGGGCTCATTAGAGAAGGCTCAGGGCTATATGGCATACGAGCAGCACAGTGCCTGCTTTCCTGCCAATGGACTAACGCTAATATAGATTGTTTTCACTTTTTAATCCCGTCTACTAAGTAATTTCTGCATTGGACTCAAAATGGTGCGCACGCACTCACGAACACACACATACACCAGATCAGCTGTGGTTAAGGGGACATGTTTAAAAGCCACAGTACTTTTTAGTCTAAAGCACTTCATGAATATGACTTTTGAGCTTTTCAACAGGGAAACATTGTTTTTTGTAAAGTCGTTTAAGGCTGTTAAACTGTCCATCTCTTATTAAAGCAGGGGCCCTTACCCACATACAAGTTTTATGTGTAAGGCTGAATGTAAGCGTGTGTGTGTGTGTGTGTGTGTGTGTGTGTGTGTGTGTGTGGATGGGTATCTTGTATCAGAGCCATTGTGATCGTTGGAGGATGAATCTCTGGCAGGAAACCACACAGAAAGCCACTCAAAAGCTCAGCACTGTCCCCACCACGGACTGACTATGATTATGTGTGTGTGTGTGTGTGTGTGTGTGTGTGTGTGATTAAATGAGAGAAAGAAAAAGATACTTGACATATGTGCATCTTTGTGCCATTGTGTGGAAATACTGTAACTAGCACTCTCAGCTTCAGGTAATCACATCTGTGGTTTCTCTAAGTTTTGTATCACCATGATGAAATAGTTCCACTACATAAATGAATAAACTCATGTTTCTGATGTCCTTCTTCTTTGTAAAACTCAACCCTGTGGAGTACACCTAACTATCTAGAATCTGTAATGAAACAAAGAATATGTGCAACCAATGTGTCTGTGGAATTAGCATTTTGGCAAAGGGAAATAATCAATCTAAGAAATTAGGAATTAGGAAATTGACATGGTAATACTTCAGCTGAAATTAATTGACCGTGTATGTACACAAGTCACAACACTTTAGTTATTCATTTTGGGGGATTAAACAGTTTGGATACTTCTCGAAGAGATTACATTTCCTCACGAAAAGCAACAAACTAAACTAAAGCCGTATGAGTATTTGATTAGTTCAAGAACCAAAACTATCAAGAGTCCAAAACATGTTTATGATTAATGTTAGTGTTTTAACTGACCGATACAGATCGGACCATGGTGGTGTTTAAGTGTACACGTGCCCGTATGAGTGTGCATGAGTGTGCGCGAGTGTGTATGTGTATGTCACTGCCTGGGTCTATGTGTGTACGTGCTGAGTGACGGACGCAGCGGGGGTATCTGTGACAGTGTGTCAGGCATGTAAACCCAGCCTGACCTGGTCTGCTATGGCCCTCCAAGTCCCTAAGCGCACACGCACACGCACACGCACACACAGTTCCTGGCGAAGCTTCCTGCGTTCTCACACTAGATAAGACTATTTGACAGGCAGACCTTTGCTGCTTCGCCTCTAGGATGCTGCGGTCGGTGTAACTTGTGGTATTGTGTTTCTAATGAGTGGAGTTATCACACAATAGTAGTATAATATCATACTTGTATAATGCTAAAACTCTTACTGAAGCTGTGACTCCGTTTCTTTCAGGTAGGAAAATACTGGACTACGTGAATTATAGATGGTAAATTGTCTGACAGGCCTAATATAGTTGTTTATTTACATACATTCATGTTTATTTTAACGAGGCAGGTAGAAGAAATTGATATTGATCTATATCCTGGCCAAAGATAAAGTAGCTAATCATTTCCTGACAACACTTAGCAACACTAAGCAGGCTTAGTCTTATAAAGTAGCCTTAAAACATGTGTCACTTCAAAGTATAGAATAGATGGGAAGTCTTATTTTTAAGCATATAAGTATATATTTTCTGCAGGGTCTGACATGTAAAATTATCATATCACATCATTGATCATATCCAATACTGTAGATGTGAATCGAGCCAAACACCCAGCCGAGACTGCCTTATTATTTTAATATACCTTTTTCATCATATTTTGCCGTGTTTAAATGACTGGGAAAGTAAGGCTACTTCATCAATTCAGTTACATTAATTATACTCATCTGATATTAAATGGAGAAATATGCTAATTGAACTGTGTTATATGTTGTATTAAAACGTTTTCTAGTTCCTAATAGTTTCTTTTCAATGATGAACTCATTATGCCACTGCCGTAGCCTCCCTCATCACCATGAACTTTGCCTCTATTTATAAATGATATTCGATCATAGAAGACAAAATAAACCTTTACATGATCATTCCCAACATTTCACATCCCACTCCTAAAAGAGTTGTGAGCCCACCAGATAGACAGGTGCGTGGGGAAATAAATCAAACAGAACACTGTCAGCAATGACTTTATTAGATAATACATATAACACATTCAGTGCAGACAGTGTACTTAACATGAAATATAACTTTAATCTGTACTCATACACCTGTAAGATTACACCAGGAGGTTAATAAACATACCTAAAATGGAAACAGAGGCACCGAAACGGTGCACATTTAGTATAATGCCTTTCATTCGTATACTAATGTGGAAATGTTATTGACATACTTTTAAATAGATGCAAAATAAATGCTGTCCATAGTGCTGAATAATATCAGGGGGAGAAGTTTATACACCAAACTCATGAGATTGAAATATCTCTATCCTCTAATGTTTGAATACTTAACAGCAGAAATGCAACCTTAAATGTATCTGTGTCCACAGTGGTTACTGATTGCATACGTGCCTGCACACATAAATGGCGCGTGTGTGTGTGCATCTATAAACAAGCCTGAGTCAGTAAAAGTTCAAGCAGACATACTGTGCAGTATTTCCTACTGAGGCAAAAGCAGCAGAAATGTTAAATCATAGTGGAACATCTGACACATCCCGTCCTCTGAAATAAATCTACTCAGGAATGAGTCGCTGAGTCTAGAGAGTCCAAATGCAATATTTGTTTGTGGGTGCTTATACATTTTGTGTGATTACACGAGACACGATAATTGTTTGTGATATTAAAATGAAGGTTTTCGGGTTGTCTTACCGTAAATAATGCCTTTATGTGTGCTTTTCCATGGCAGAGAAAGAGAGAGAGGAGGACCAGGAGAGACCGAGAGAGTGCATGTGAACATTTAGTTTGTGTTCATATGAAATGAGAAAAAAAAAAGAAAAGCATGATACTCGGTTCAGGTTAGACGATATGACGATGAGCTTGAGGAAATCAATGATTGGACCTGGCGTTTGTCGATGAATACCAGAATGATATTTAGTTCAGTGGTATTATGTTTAACCCGACCTGTCAGCCTCTCTGTCACACCTTGCGACTGATGAGCGGCGGGAATTAGTCAGAATCATAACACTGACGTGTCTCCAACTCACTTTGAAAAGGCAAAGACAACTCTGTCTCCTCCAGCTATGACACCAGTGCTCCTCCCAGTTTAGTCTAGTGTAGTTATTTCAGTGCATTTCGTGAAATGTGTGGCCATACATGCATGTCTGTAGGTGCATGCATGTGTGTATGGGTGCAGCAGTATGCACAGACCCCTAAAGGGGGTACACATGAACACGGGTCACCTCTTCCGTCTGTTGGGTTAGAGTTGACTTGGACATAAAGGTTGCGTGGGATTTTTCCCAACCAATCTCATGAAAAGACCACAACCAACAATGAATTGATCCTACTTGTAAGTTCTGTCTGTCTATCTATCCACAGCCTAAACGAGCTCATTCCTCTAAGCCAGGGGTGTCAAACTCATTTTAGTTAAGGGGCCACTTTCTGCACATTTTGATCTCAAGTGGGCCGGACCAGTAAAATCACAGCATAATAACGCATACATAACGACAATTTTTCTCTATGTTTAAATGATTGGTGGAGGTTTTTGCATGAAAACCCTATTTTAAAGGTCATTTTACAATAAACTAGAAACATAAAGACCAAAAATTCAGACATCAGCCGACTGTTTATCTGCCTGGACTCTCCTCTGCAGATTCCCTCGCTTGGTGACGCCACTTTCATGACGTGATCCATGTTTAACGACTTGCAACACAATGCCTCGGGGTGAAAAATACAGTGAAATGTCCGAAAACGTTATCCTCCATTTGCAGCGTGTACATTCTCCTTGAATTTCGTCACAACACCTATTTTTCTCCCGATCATTGAAGGTGCACCATCTGTAGCCCCACTGACAGCACGGGTCCAGTCCACTCTCAACAAGAGCGCTAACAATGTAATCCTCTGTAGTGGTGTCTGTCATGTACCAACTCAAGGAACTCCTCAGTGACGGCCAAAATCTCATCAACATCACGAATGAATACGACCAGTTGAGCAACATCTTTAGTGATGTCAGTGCTCTCATCGATTGCCACTGAAAATGCTACAAATGACTTTACGCTTCTTTTGGCTATCCAAATCTGCTGAATGATCGGAAATCCTATCCACAGTATTGCTCGTTAGGCTAATGTTGGCAAAAGACTGTCACTTTTAATTTTTTTTGTATTTATTTAATTTTAACAGTTATCCGGCGGGCCGAGCTGGACCCCCTGGCGGGCCAGATCCAGCCCGCGGGCCGTATGTTTGACACCCCTGATCTAAGCCACAGACCTCCATTGATGTCCAACAACTATTAAAAAGACAGACACACTGATGCACTGGGTAGCATGTTCCTTACACTGTAGTTTATTTTAGGTGACTCCTTCCATACATTGTGCTACTCACCGGTGTCAGAGGCTGAACATATTCTCCATAGATGCAGAAATGCAGAAACATTTACTAAAATCCAGTGTTTTTTCCGCAAATTATTTAGCCTTAAAAAAAGAAAATTACATCTTCAGTAAATTAATTAACTACAAGCAGAGTGGCACCAACAGGCTGGTTGTCAGTAACACATGGTTTGTTTGTCTCGGTTTCCTTTGATTTGTTGGCAATGACAAACATACCAAACATGTAAATAGATCTTAAGGTCACACATCATCATTTGAGCCAACACAAGTGCAATTCGGGCCGACAACATTTGGACAGTTTTAGGGCCCCTTTGTAGTGAGATCACAGCTAAAAATAAGCATTGAACCGTCCCTTCATATTACGGCCAGTAAAAGCTTTAAAATCATTACTTAGGTGGTTAGAGACATCACTGGATGGGTGTCTGTAATATTTGTAAATCTTAGTTCAATTGTGTGTACACATCTACCTTTAAACATATGGAAACCACGGGTTAATATGTCTGCCAGCATGCACATGTGTATTCGTGCATGTGTGTGATGACAAGTTTGAGACAAAATGAAAGGCGGCGAGCGGAGCAGGGTTCAGTACAGGCCAGACCTCTAGCCCTAATCAGGTTACATGATTAATGAGGGGGGGAAATGGGCTCATGTTGTATTAAGAAAATGTGTGTTTGAACCCAAAGCGGCGGGTATCAGCAGCCTAATGCATCAGCCATCGACTGGACACCTGAGATCCACGTCTGCTGCGCTGTTAGCTCGGTCCCAGCGGAGAGACGCTGCATCGATTCTCCTAAAACTCCCTCTCGTTCACTCACTTTCTTCCTGTTTGTCTTTTCTTTCAGCTTTTCTTCTTTGTTTCTCAATTTATACTTTTTTTTTTTTTTTGCATTTCTTTCACACCTCATTTGTTTCATTTAATTACCCCTTTCCTGCTTCTCTTTTTCAGATTCTTAATCTGTCTTCCTTCCCTCCGTTCTCCACCACCCAGCAGCCTCACAGGGTTTGCACATAAGGCACAATAGCATCAATGTTTTCTGTGTCGGTTTTTTGCCCCCGTGTGATTTAAGTTCATTCCTGGCATCGGAGCGATGGCCAACACTCAGCCCTCGCAACCCAAACACTGAACAGTCATTTAATCTCCGTGACTTGTGGCACCCCAGACGTGTCTGATATATAAGCTAGCGCTGCCTCATCCAATAAAGACTGCGTCCACCGAGTCTGTGTGTGAAACATACTGTAGCGGCACGGACAGCGCTTTCAGGCCCGGTTTCCATGACGAGACAAAGGTTTATTCATTATTCATGTGTCCAGGTTTCCACAAAAAAAAAAAAAAAAAAAAAAAAATCATTAGTCGTTTTTTGTGTCAAAACAACATTTACTTTGTAAGCAGGGCTGCAGTTTTACAGCAGTAACTAACACAGTGGCAGTTACATTTGGACTCAGCTGAGTGAAAGTAGCTGTTGTGTTCTTGCTGGGAGCCAATTAGCCGGCCTGTGGTTCTTTGAAGCCAACTGTATCTTGACACTCTCTGGGGAGGTGAGCTGTTATGCAGTAGCTGTAGCACATACTGTACGCAGGAGCCGATGAGTGATTAGTCTGATTCAAGCATGAACACGGATAAAACCAGAGCTCTGCCCACTTTACAGTGAAAAAAAATACTCTTAATTCTATATCCCATCAACAGCAGTAATGCTCTAAATAGTGGTGCTATATTAATATGTCTGGGGTTGATACCCGACTGCTGCTTTACAGTATAATTAGTCGCTGTGATAAGGGTCAAAGGGTCACCGGGACCACAGTTGCAAAGAGTGTCCTTTTGGCAGCATCTGGTGTGTTTGGTCAAAGTGAAAAGAAAAGGGTGTTTAGCTACATAAACAGGGAAGAAATACGGATGGAAATCAAAATCCTCCGTATGGTGTCATTTTCTCTATGTTTACTCGCTCGGTCACGAGAATTTGCCAGATTTATGAATAATCAGACTGCAGTTTGTGTCTGCGCTCCTCAACTGAACCATCATCTCCAATGAGATGGTTTACTCTGAAAAGTTGTGCGGCTGACTTTAACAAAGGAGAAGTATAAGGCGTTCATCAGAACAAAATAACCCGGGGCTCAGAGAATCAAAGCAATAAAGCAGACTGGATAAATAAATAAATGAATGAAATGAAGATCATGGAATCAAGTCAGAGGAAGGGTGAGGAGACCACAAGAAACCCCGGAGATATGGAAACAAACTTGCAATATATAGACAAACGATTAGCGCACCATGTCATCAGTAAAGATGATTCATGGCTGTAGCGCTGCAGCCTCATGCACACACACATGCACCGTATATGTAAACACACACACACAAGCATGAGCACGCAGACACACAGACAGACTCTCACTATGTGAATTCTGCAAAGACAGGCAAGGAAAATATCG
This sequence comes from Myoxocephalus aenaeus, assembly GCA_038501785.1. Lineage (NCBI taxonomy): Eukaryota > Metazoa > Chordata > Actinopteri > Perciformes > Cottidae > Myoxocephalus > Myoxocephalus aenaeus. The sequence continues at coordinate 54,152 of JBAMJR010000172.1, forward strand.
CTGTTTTCAAAGTATTACCAGTCATATTTTCATATTTCTTTCCTCCCGCTGTTATAATTTTCTCCCCTGTCAAACAAATCAAAACGCCAAGACCAAACGGAGGCTGAGGCAGCGGCTCACTTTTTCCACTGTCAGGTTCACAAACGCTCCGCTCCTACAAACAGGCTCTGTGCAGCAGGGAGGCGCGCACGTGCGTGCATGCGTGCGTGTGTGTGTGCGTGTGTGTGTGCATGTGAGAGATGGCCCTGTGTTGGTTTTCTGGTCAGTCCTTTTAGGTATGCATATATATAATTATTACTCTTTTTTTAATTATTAAAATCAGATGCATATCTAATCGTTATAAGAATGAATCTGTTTAAGAAAGAAAATTACAGATTTTTTTTTTTACCATTTTAAGCCTAATCATTTCATTTAATGTCATCTAATCACTTGTATTATAAGTTAATAAAGTGAATAATACAATTAAGTGGTCAACCTTCCTCACTGTAGATTGACAATGCCGACTTAAAGGAGCTTGATTGATGCTCACTGTAATGCAGTGTGAGTGTTTGTATGATGTGGTAGAAATATAGTTTAGATTTCATGACAAGTGATTGTGACTGGGCCGCAGATGTTTAACTGCTTCAGTATCTAACTTCAGTTTTTCAAACCCGGACATGTTCATTCACTGTGAGTAAGAAATGCAATGAATGACATATTTAACGCTCAAGCGTAATCAAACAAAATGAAAGAAAATGTGAATCATTCAATAGTTGATAATTGCTACAGATTGTAATTCATGCTAAGAAGGAGCTAAATGAAAAACCTCCACGGTGCAATGATGCTTTCCTCCACAAGCCATCTGCCACTCGAGACTGAAACTAAATATATCATAGCAAAAAAAACTGGGATGATGAAGCAAGAGTCCATTTCATCGCCCAAACAGGATGGCCGGGCGATCCCGCTGCCTTCTGGTTACATTTCCCCTCAGAGCGCCATCCGTCATCAAAGGGTCAGGGGTCGGGAGATTCATCAAAACAGTTTGTGCAGCATGAGGTACACAAAGGAGCCTCTCAGGATTAGAGATGGCCTGCTGTGTTTATGGCTGTCTACATTAAGACCTATCCCATCATCACCCGGGCCTGCTTGGTGTGAACTCATCAACCATTCCAATGGGCTGACATGGCAAACCGTCGCACACACAGCTCTTTACTGCCCTCCCTTCTGCTGCAGCTTCACACAAACCAGGGGAGGAGAATACAAGATGGACATTTAGTTGCACTTTTGAGTACTGCTACTTCTGATCTTTTCCTTCTGCTTGTACTTTGCTTCTTTTTTTTTAAGGTATTAACACCTACTGATAGAGAGAGTGGTTGAAAAGACGAGTGAGATTTGTTAAAGTGTACAAGAGGAACTCATGACCTCAACAAGAAGACTCATTTAACTATACGGTTACACTTTCTGGACAGCCACAAACTGAGCTACTGTGAACACTTGCATACATGTGAAACTCACATATTCTCCAGATTCTCCTATGTTTCTAATAAACTTCCAAATAACTTTGTGTCTTTGTTTATAAGCTTTCATAAGTATTTTCGCTTCTATCTTTTAACAGAAAAAGTGACTTTCCTGCAAAACCATCCCCATGTACTGAAAGGATGGAAAAGCACCCACAAGTGTGCACATCCCACTTGTTGTCATCAGTGTGTCTTGCGGTGCACTTCCTGTGTTATCATCAGAGTTAATGCAGTAGTTACGCTCTTGCTTTATAGTTTGGCCAGGATATTTAGTCACATGGTACTCATCCACAGACCATAGTTGATGCCTATTGTGTTTGACATGCGTTGATTGCTACACAGCCGGTGTGGAAGAGGAACTTGGCTCAAGTTGAGATGCCTTTTTAGCTCATTATTTTGGTTTTCATATTTTCTTTAATATGCCGTCTGTCTCGGCTTGTGCAGCAAAGTCTACAGCGAGAGTTATCAAAACTACCTCCATGATGAATTCATGACAAAGTAAAGTTTGGTTCACATGCCGCTCAGCAGTGGAAACGTCCTGCATTGACAAAGTGGACTCCGTATATATTTATTTATATATATATATCTATCTGTGTGTGTCTCTTTCTCTGCCTAACGATGGAGTCGGCTCCATTAGCTGATGTTTGGACACCTGTAGCGGCTCGGGGCTCGGCGAGGAGGGCTGTCAACGAGGGGCTTTGGCAAATCGAGAGATTATCCAAACAGTGGGACACTAGCTAATAAAAACAAGCCCCCCCGTTCACTGCATTAGCGCTGCATTAGTGCAGAGGGTACGGAGGATGGGGACCCGGGGGTCTGAGTGATGCACAGTCCAAAGCTGTTAAAGGGATCTTCTGTAAATTATTAGTGATTTATTACAGGCGGTATTTATTAGATTAGTTATTGGAGTGTTTCCTTGCTCGAGGAAGGTGAGGAGGGGTGAGTCGTTCTGAGACGCAGACATTTAAAGGACTGGAAGGCCAAAAGTAAAATGTTATATTGAAAATTGTAACATACTATACTGCAGATTCATTTGATATATTTCAGTGAAGCTTATCAGTTGATTATTGAGGGTACAGAGAATGACACGGTTGCGGGGAAAATCTAATTGGTGTCAAAATCAATGTCTTGCCGTATAAAACGTATCAATCTCTTCCTGCAAACAAGCAGAAACTACTAAAGTTCTAGTTAAAACTGCTTTAAGATACTTTAAATCAGACTCACCCACCAATCTCTCTTGACAAATGCAGGAACAAAGACAGCAAGTGATGGTGTAATAATTAGGAAGCAGCTTGTGTTACAGCCGGCTGAGTTTTGGGTGTGTGTTCGCTGCCCGTGTGCAGGGTCAGAATACAGTAAGCACAGTATATTCTCTGCCGCTGTACAGCAGCCTCACTCAGGGTGTGTACGCCGGTCATGGGCATAAACTTCAATTTCTGGCCATGACATTTATTAACTCCTACAAATACGACAGCTGCTGTTTTTTTTTTCTTCTTCTTTTTTTTTCTTCTTTCTCCTCAAGGCACGGAAAATGAAATCATCTAATTTCCTCCACACAACCTTTTTTTTTGGTGAAGTTTCTCAGGGTGAATTAAGGGAAAGGTTTCAATGCATTAAATCATTTATTTACACAGTAAAAGGCCTCCTTTTCCACCAGTGACCAACACTGTGTAGGTGCCTCAACACACTGTAATCCATTTATACAGTCAGTTAATATATGGGCAAGGGGTTAAGGGTTTAATTTAAAGCAAATTGGATTGGCTAGAATAAATCGGATTCATGTTCTCACGTTCCTTAACTTTTATACAACTTGAGAGCTTGTGTGCGATATAAAATGTCTCCAAAATAAATACATTACATACATTTATTCATCCGTTTTTGTTTTTTTTAAGATTTGCAAATAAGAACTTTGCATATATGAACAGTTTTAATGCCAATAACTGTTAGCGAGACAGCGTAATGCCATTAGGGTATAATTGCTGGTCTCTGAGGTGGTAAAGACACTGCTGGCAATAACACTCGGAGAGAGGGAATTTGCCTTTTATTAAAAACTGCTTTGGTGACTGGGAGTAAATTCATTATCTGACTCTATTAGCTCAGCAGAGTGGGAATAAACTACAGAGGAGGAACCACAAAATGCCTCGGGCAAATGTGTTTGTGCGCTCTGTGTATTTGCATGTCTTGTTTTTTTTGTTTTTATTATAACGGCTCATAAACAACAGAGTGTCTTTAAATTGACGGCTATCAGTTACATCAGCAGTGGCTTTGCTTTCACTGCATTGTGAAATCAGATTGAGTCTCTTTTTTTTTTATATAACCAGAGATGATGACTTCAAGATTGTCCTGCCGGGCACATTTATGTTAATAAAATGAAAAGATCTTCTCAGGAATAACATTCTTTTCGCGGAAATCATAACAAAGATGTTTCAAAACAAAACAAAAAGCTGTAAACTTTTAAAGCATTTCTGGTTTTGAACAAACACTGATGGGCGAGACTGAAATATGTGTTTCTCGTCTTTTGTGTTCTCTGAAGTTACACAAACCACATGCTCAGACACACACACACACACACACACTTTCATACAGTGTGGCTCTTAGCGATCATTTATCATAAATACATATACAGTCATTTATATCAGGGGGAAACGTGCAGTTCTCAGCTCATCTTCTCCATCCTCCCATCCTTCTTGGATTTACAGCACTGAGCACATTTCAGCCGCTGGACATCCACTCATCTCCCACCACTTTACCCAGCACTCTGCCTCTACCAGCCTGTTTCTCCTTCATAGCCCATAATAATCCCCCCAAAAGCCTCTCATGGTCTGCGTTTCCCCAACTCTGAGCAGAAACACAATGGCAGCTCAGCGGGAAGCACAGGCAAGGGGAGATCGGTCAGTTTGATGAATGCACACACATCTGTGGGGGATTTCCTCTGTAGATAAATGAACACTTGTTTTAAGTTTTTTTCTTTTCCCACCGCTGCAAGCTAAATGTATCTGAAAGACTACTTTCTTAAAAATGTACTCACAAAAAAATATATTTTTGGAGAATGTCATTAATATTAAACTAAAAAAATCGAAACAAATAGTTAACACTGATGTCAGACGTCAAGGTCACAGTGTCAATCCTTCGTCACGTAATGTCTCTGATGTGCAAACTGTGTTAAGGGTGCTGACACTTACGCTCATAATCTGCAGCTTGTAATAACACCGATCGCCGAAACTGAAACCTGCACATTGCCGCTACGGCCAAGTTCACGGGATATGCTAACAATCCACAGCAAAGGTAAACAAAACGCTACGCCTCGAACAGAACGCCTCAGGGTGACGTGTTGTGTCACGCCATCGAGTGCGTTTCATAACACAGACAGGGCCGCGCAATCCTTATCTGTGAAACGCGTGGCGGCTGCAGCCCTGATACAGGAGCGAGGCTTTACCATGCTTAATTTAACATCATCAACATGGCTCCTCTTCATGCATCTTTTTCTTGGACTGGAGGTGGCTGTGGAGGCAGGAGCCTACAGGGGTTTAGGGAGCAGACTGTGTGGGCCTATCAGGTTGCAGTATTGACCCCGGGTCTGGCTTGAGTTGTAAGGGAGACCTTTGAATGAGAAGGAAATCCATGAAATAAAGAAAAGTGTGTGTGTGTGTGTGTGTGTGTGTGTGTGTGTGTGTGTGTGTGTGTGTGTGTGTGTGTGTGTGTGTGTGTGTGTGTGTGTGTGTGTGTGTGAGAGAGAGAGAGAGAGAGAGAGAGGAGAGAGTGAGGCCGTGAGGAGCAGAGAAAGAAAGAAAAAAGTGGAAAATAATTGAATATTCTATATATTTCAGTGATGAGAGCACAAGGAAAGCATTTTGATAATAAAAACAAAGGAACAGTTTGTCAATATACTGCAATAATAGAGCAATCAAATTAGTTATCCAAAAAACCTGTGCCCGTCAAACATCAGCAGCACTTTGCCCTGACTCTTTATGTCCAAAGCAGAAATAAATACCCAACATGAAATGGAGCTCTTTGTTTGTCTTTAGTTAAAATGTGCCTTTCATAACGGGAAGCTGCAGGTGAATGAGACAGTTGAGCGTGAATATTCAGCAGGTAAGCTGAGAAGCCGTTGGGTGCATTCACCGTTACACATTAATGCCGGAGTAAATACATTTTTTGTTGTTTGCTGACAATGACACATGTATATCATAAAAGAGAAATATGCTGCTCAAAATGGAAGTGGAGTTACAGTATATGTAAACATATGACAATTGTTGAATGCCATTTAACATTTACTTTGAGTACATTACATTCTATTTGGCTGCAAAAAGCACTTTGATTTGGACTCAATATTCTGATAATTTTACACCTTCTTTCAGATTAACGCCTGTCTGTTATATCTGATACATGTAAAGAAGGAGGTCCTCTATATGTGTGGATTAATTCTTACATAGTAATAAGGATACTGAGGGAAACAAAATTGGTTGCAAAAATAAATGTTCACATGATATTTTATAATGACACACCTAAATCCGTCGAATACATTGTTGATTCTGATCAAACTCACAGGAACTATGACTGTGGTTGCCGCTACTTCCAGTAACATTGACACGATGCATGACAGACCAAGAGAGGATTACTTATCTCTCCACCATTTGGTGACACTGAAGTTGCATCTCTGCTGCGGGCGGAAAGCCTCTCCTCACGGCTCAGAGACCTGTTGAGCCAGTTTGAAAACTCGCTGTTCTGCACAGCGGTGCTCCCCGCTGGGCTGCGCAGCTCATTTGACCCCAATCCACTGTGGAGTTTTCCTCCTCTAATGTTTCACATTTACACGAAGCTCCGAGACTTCAAACTGTCTCAAAAGAGATTTTTTTTTTTTTTAATCAAACGCTGATTTCTACTTTATTTTGTACTCATTTTTCTGTGTTCAGGACTTTTTTTGAGGCGACCGCCTTCCACGTCGGGGGCCGATCAGGAACAGATGGACGGGGTGATGACCCCTCCCTGCCTCCCCTCCACGCGGCAGGCGAGAGCAGCGGCGCAACTGCCACTCAAAATCCCAGCGTGTGGATGAGTGCGAGTGCAGATTTGTGTGTCGGAGGACGACGGGGGGTCGTGTTATGGCTCTGAGGGTGCTACGGCAACCAGGGTCCCCGTGATACCAGTGACTGACACCTCCTCCAACATCTGTTCCACGGAAAACGCTCTACCCTGCCTTGGTCTCTGTCTCCCCTCCCCACACACACACACACACACACACACACACACACGGTTAGATGATCTTTTCATTTTACAGTAAAGCCGAAAGGAATGGAGAAATTAGATTTGGGCAGAATAAGATACTCCATTTGTGATGTGGCTCTTTGCAGGGCTCTCTGCATGGTTGACATAGGAGGCTGCAGACGGCACTGATGCCTTTACCCTTCTCTTCTCCTTCGCCCCCCCCCCCCCCCTGCTACCTCCACTCCTCGCTCGACGATCAGGTTTCTCTCTGTCCATCAGTGGAGAGGGAGAGGAGAGGAAGGGGGGAGGAGGAGGGTTGTTCTGATCAATGGCAGGAAACCAGACGATGGGAAGGGAAGACGTGAAACAGATAGGCCCCATAACCTACCTACCAACCAGGATACCGCAATCACTTCTCCTTCTCTCTCCATCTATTTCTCGCTCACTTCTGTGTTCCTGTCTGACACACACACACACACACACACACACAGTTTCTGTTGAAACAGACACCACACATACAAATGCGCATTTGACCGCAAACATGCAGCACAAAGCTCGGCTTCAGTCTCTGATATGCCAACACACAAACACACACACACACTCAACAGAGCAGCTATGGCTTTTCCTTTAGGCTGAATGCATATCTACCTACCTGCTCCTTCAGGGACACTGGCGAATAATATACAAAATTAGAAATATATATTCTCCCAGCTCTATGCAAATCTCAAACATATTGCTTTCGGTCTCCAGGGGGCCACACATTCCCACACATAAATACACTTGGAGGTGCATGTGAGAGGCACACAAAAACACACACACACACACACACACACACACACACACACACACACACACACACACACACACACGCACACACACGCACATACACACGCCTCACCCAGGATATGTGTAATTAGGCCAGACGGAGAGAATAGCTGTCTCGTTTGAGCTTATTAATTTGCGGTATTTTTATTACCGTTTATCGCAGCATTTTTATGCTGGACAACACCACTACTTATTCCTCCAGGCACTTATCAGCAGGACGAGTGCTTGCCGGTTATTTAACTCTATTCCTCAGGATCAAATTATGTGGTATTAGATCCTGGCAGAGTTATGGAATACTAACTGATAATACAATAGGAAAAGCCTTCCTTATATTAAAAGACGGCGCTGAACATGATCTCACTGCGTCGTGTGTAAAACACTTATTTGAAAATATTTTTCAACAGATACGTTGGCACTCACAGTCTGACCGTGATGCAGTAGGTGCGTCCTTGTACTGTATGTGTGTGTGCATGAGTACATGCATGTATAAGTGTGTGTTTCTGATCTTTCTGGTGCAGACTGCTGAGCTTTCTTGCCACCCCAGCTAACTCCTAACTCCTGTCAAAACAGGGAGCTTTAAATTGAATTAAGACTCCATGCTGCAGTCCCTGCTGAGCCCCCCAACCAACGCCTTTAACACCCTACACTGCTCTGGAACACACACACACACACACACACACACACACACACACACACACACACACACACACACACGTGCATTAACACACAGTGCATTCCCAGAACTTTTTCATGCAAGTACCTATGGAGCGAAGATGCACAGACACATCAACACTAACGTTAACTCAAAACGTACAAATACGACTAAACTAATGGCAACCAATGAAACAAAGCATGGTTTTTAAAATCATGCTATAAAACGGAGAAAACACACACACACACACACACACACACACACACACACACACACACACACACACACACACACACACACACACACACACACACACGGGGTACTACCAGAGGATATTTTAAGTAGGATGAGGCCAGCTCAGCCTTGAAACTCTGTCACTGTTAATTCACTGCAGCTGAAACAGAGACAACGATACCTTTTCAGTGTCTATAATGCTGGCAAGAGTTTTTGCCAACAATACTAAAGATTTTCACTGTACCGTTTAAACGGCTTTGAAAATATATGTGTAGGTGGTCAGTTGAACAGAAACTGTCTGTCATTGAGGGGTTCAGGTAGAATTCATATATCACAGGGGAAAAAAGGAGAGCTGTTTGTTATTTTAATTATTAAAAAAAGAAATTGCATAAAGGAATATTCTTGTTCTATGTGGATCTGTAATGGCACTGTTTTTTTGGATACATTCTTATTTTAGTATTAATATTTGCCACTGCTGATATATGAAACACTTACAAGGACTACACATCAAGGAATAAAAGGAAAAAGTCTTTCTGTCAAACTATTGCTGGATAATAAAAAAAAACATACCAAAAAGACCAGTGGTAATATTCAATTACCTATTCAGTAAATGAAAAGCACCAAGATATTAGCCAATAATTCAATACACACTAAGCTGGTTTGTCTGCGTCTGTGCTTTTTCCACTGCAGTTCAGTTTATGTTGCACGAGTGTCAATGTTCTGTGTTTCATCCAAAGATTACTCTCCACTGTGTTCTGTGTGTTGTTGGCAGTTCAGGCCGCTCTATTAGAAATCATGTTAAAGCAATATTGTCCAAGTGAGAGGGCCATTAATCATCAGGCTGACAAGAGCTCTGGACATTGTTGACGAGTAATGAGCGAGTTCCTAACCTTCAGTACATTTGGGCTGCTGTTAGTCAGGTGGATAATTAGTACACTGATGATGGTACAAAAAAAAACTGTTAATTTTGTGACATTTCTTAATAAAAAGGCAAAGGTTGTGTTTCATTTTTACAGTTTAAATCTTCCAAAGCACTTCCAAATCTTCAGCCAGAGAAATATTACATCATTGGTAGATATAATAAAGATAATAAAGTTAACTTGTCAGTAGATATTATACAGCATTTGAATAAAAATACATAAATGTTGTCAAAAAACTGTTCACTAGTAAATGGATTTCATTTTTTTAAACTTCCATTTTGCTCAAAGCACACATGACACAACCAATTAGTTATGACTGTTTGTATCGGCTTCATCAATTTATGAATGAGCTGTTCTAGTCTGGCTCCAACAAACGAGAGTTAAGTGGTGTGTGGGACATAACCTTTGCTCGGGGACTGAGCAAAAGGTTATTGAAGTGAGCGTGTGTGTGTGTGTGTGTGTGTGTGTGTGTGTGTGTGTGTGTGTGTGTGTGTGTGTGTGTGTGTGTGTGTGTGTGTGTGTGCGTGTGTGCGTGTGCGTGGTGAGTATTGAGCAAAGGCCACTGCAATGCAACTCAACACCAGCTCTTTGTCTGAGCGGCGGCTCACCAGACCGCCGACCAGAGCCGTTCGCTCTCTAAATGCAATTCTTTTTTTATTTATATAATTTTCATTTCAAATGAACATGCTAAAATTGCATGAGCTCAAAATGACTTAGTACTGATAGTTAAACCCACATATTTTCTTGCAACATTCTGTCGCTTTAAGTGTGGTTATATTTGTATTTCTTCTTGACACTATTCCTGAAAGGTTGGTTTATTTATTTTTTCTTCAATTTGAGCAATTAAAATATATGTAGTTCCAAAAAAGAAGGGTGTTAATGTGAAGCAGAGCTTGTGATATTAAATGTATTTCCCCACTAACAATAAAATTCACAGGTTTAATGAGCTGTACGGGGTTCACAGGTTTTCCCCAGAGACAAAGAAACAACAGGATGTAAAGGTTAAGAACAGAACACCTCTCACCTGTGTTATTCTGCGCTGACATTTAGCTTGTTTCTTAGTTTACAACTTATCGACCACCTGTTGTATGTTGGGGGAGGAAATAACAAAGACATAAGATTTATAATTATACACAAGTTGTCACAGGGTGAAACACTGATACTAAAAGTAGTGAAACACGGATAGTATGACTTTTAATTTTCCCATGCTGCAGTCAGGAGTGTGAAACAATATCTACCATATAACGTTTACGTGTGTGTGTGCGTGTGTGTGTGTGTGTCCCTCCAGAGACATGACAATTGTTTGTTGTGATATTGTGATGAAGCCCTCAGGCCCTCTTAAACTAATCAGCCTCTCTCTCACTCAGATCAGCTATCAGGGCCGGTGGCGTCTGTCTTTTGGCCTTCACCTTGCGTGACACACATTCCCTGCCCTTCCCGCCTCACAAGTCAGCATGCAGCCTGTCCATCAATCTGTCCGTCCACTCGCTCGTTTTAAGCTCCAGCTGTTGCTTCTTGTCGCTCTGTAGGTGACAAATATGCTAATGGCATTAAGAAGCTGTTATACAAATGTTACATGCGCTACTTGAAATGTACAAGTCAACATCAGAATGAGTTGAGTCACCTTACTCAGTAAAGTTATTAAAGTATCATATTAAAATAATGTCATTAATTACAAGAATAATATATATATATATTTATAATTTTTATTTTATTTTATATTGTTACAATTTCAACAATACCGATAGTAATCAATTTGTTGTATTAATGGTATAGAAACATACATGACCATTAAACTCAAAAGTAAATCAAATGACACATACTGTAGCAGCCGTTAATAACACATTTATTGCAAATAAGTAAAAAAAGGTTTGTGCCAATAAGTGTAAAAAAATGTTGTACGGAATTTTACATAAATACTATGATTAAGCCTCCCTACAACTTGTATGGTGTGTTGTTTTAAAATGTTTGAAAAGGTTACTTGGGTTGCTGTGGGTCACTTTATGAACATAAATAGTGTATCTCACTGTATTTTTTATCTGCAGGAGGAAAGTAGCACCACACCACACTATGTTTCCTTTCTGCCGTTCTCTCACATGTTTTATGTTTGTGTTTGTGTCTCACATGTTTGATGTGCACGGCCGTGCGTTCGTCTCCACAGTCATGTGACACAGGCCAGCTACATATGTCAAGGTTGTTTTGTATACATATCATTTTATTATCATTACTTTAAATTGATACCAAATGAGTAGCTTGTGAGTATCAAAGCTCATTCTCCGTCATTGCCTCCCATGTACACCCAACCCTCTTCTGCACAAAAACATCATGGATCTAAGTACAATAATCAGTTAATACAGATCTACATACTGGACTCTTTTTTTTTTTTTCTTCTTTTTAGAGGATGAACTTTTCTTACGATGGCTATGATCTGATAATCATATATTCATGATCATAGATTTCAACCATATTGTTGCTCTCTTTCTACGATTAATCTGAAGCGTTGCTCTTTCTTGCTTTTATCAACTGATTAACTCATACAACACAAACGCATACTCACACTTTTTTTCGAAGGAAGATATACAGTATGTCTCTCACACCTTGTGTAACACATAAAAATAAAAAATGACATGTGGACACTCAAAGACATGAACACACAAACATGAAGGCAAAGAGATGATCCATGCAACAACAATAAAAATATATGTACAAATTATACACCAGTAATAAAATTCACAAATGCGGCATTGCACTTCCTGGCATGAAGCAATATCCCAATACAAAGTAAATAGTTGAGGACAGGTCAGGGTTTGGTTTACCGAGCTTACAAAACAGATTACCCTCCAGAGAATGAAGTGAAAGCTAAACAAAAACAACACTGGTGTAAATTAACTCTCAATGAGGATCTGTGGCATGCGTGTGTGTGCAGCGCTCACTTGTATGATGATGATGACCATGATGACGGTGATGATGATTGGTTAATTGCAGGCAGCTTGTCCTTTTTCTGTGTGTGTGTGTGTGTGTGTGTGTGTGTGTGTGTGTGTGTGTGTGTGTGTGTGTGTGTGTGTGTGTGTGTGTGTGTGTGTGTGTGTGTGTTGTTCACAGGTTGTAGTGCAAAGGGAGTGGCCTGCGGTGGCTGTGAGAGCCGTGTAATATGTTTAAATAGGGCAAAGTAGTGTTTGGAGAATTGGTAATTACTTACATCCCTCTCTGGTCATGGGGACACTGTCCAGATCTCACCCCCTCCACCACACACAAACACTTCTGCACACACGTCCACAAAACATGATATGAAACCCAGTCAAACACTCAACACACGAGTACACAGTCAGTGCCGGTGAGCCCCACTGCCAGTCAACAATCATCAACAGGAGCCAGCATAAGAAGTGGACAGAGGACACAGCCTCGTAATGACAGTTTCAAGGCAAAATGACACCTATTTGTGTCACTGAAATGGTCCCCATTTTGCAAGGCTGTGTGATTCCTCCTTGCCGGGACTACTCCCACCTCAATATCAACAACTGCAGTCATTTTTGGGTGAAAATGTCATCTATAATTATTTCCAAGGACTTATAGTCTAATATTGTGTCCCTACTCCCTACTGAGGCTAATGTAGTCGTGTCATGAGAAAAACATGAAGGCAAAGAGGTGTCATTTCTGTGTACTGCCCAGGAAACCAAGAATACCATTACATTACTTTCAAACAAGTCAGTAGAAAGTCTGCTTAGCCCTTTGTCTCGTATTTTATACAGCTTGTCCGGAGTCAAGTCCACAGAAAATATATAAATCCACCCCTGATTTAGCGACTGTATGAATATCGATCCTATCTCTCGACAATAGCAAGCCAACTGAAAACCAGAGACGTGTAAAGACTGTGGCGGTTTCTCGACACATTGATTAGATGTCTCTACCATTTTTGCACAAAAATGCAGAACAAAATGAATCGAAAAGCCAAATGGAAATTCTATATCAAATCTGATTGTAACACAATATGCGACAGTAATGCGATTAAGGCGCTGCAGCTGTAGAGAGGACTGAGAATCCACAATCGCTTCTCGGACATTTCAAGCCCCGATCACACCAAAAAGTGGGCCAGCAAAGTTCCTCCACATGTCCGTGTTAATAGGTGGTGCTCAGGGCTTGGTCACGTGACTTGCAGGGGAAGTTGGAGAGCTAGTCGCTAACACATGCTAGCGCTAGCCACAGTCACAATAGCTTTTGTAGAGAGAGAGACAGAAAAGTCCTTGTGGGTGTAAACAGATTTGAAGAGTTAAAGATTGCACATGTTTCATTAAATCACAAAATGTAATTAAATAAATAATATTCATTAATAAATGATCAATTATTAATACTAATTAGTGATAGTTTATCAAATAACTTCACAATGTTACTTATCTTTACAGGGCTTCTGTGCCGGAAAGACGCAAACAAAAAGTGAAATGTTAACTAAGATGTTAAACAGTTTAGGATTTACATTTTCAAATATAAGAAGAATGTGGCTTTGACAATTTTTCTGCTTATTTTCTCTCCCCCCCCCCCCCCCCAAAAAAAAAAGTAGACAATCAACTGAAAGAATGTCTTTAAGTCAGCAAAACAAACTAAGGGGAGAAAAGAGATTTAAAGTGTGTGTGTGTGTGTGTGTGTGTGTGTGTGTGTGTGTGTGTGTGTGTGTGTGTGTGTGTGTGTGTGTGTGTGTGTGTGTGTGTTTTGGGTGAGAAGGTCACAGATGGCGCCAAACTCGATTCCGGATTGAGTGTTTAACTCGACTTTCCACTGTCTCTCTTTTCCCAGCTCTGGCACTCACTACAACTGAGACATCGAGTCGTGACCACAATACCACATTCTGCGTAAAAGGACCTTTTCCTCACTCATAATATTGACTCTGATAATGTTTTCATCGCTACGTGGCGACACCGGATCAGATGAACAGCGTTCTGCACAGACCAAACACACGGCAGCTTCTGCGTGAGTGAAGGACAGAACGACTCATGTTGCTCTTACCTTTTTACCTGAATCAATAAAAGACACTCTTTCAGAGTGAGAAGCGTGTGTGTGCTGTTCACTCATCAAGACACGTGCACTTGCTCTGCTCTTAGAGCCCTATATCGTTTTGAGGGTTTCAAGAAAATGGACAGGAAAATATACAGAATTGGCTGTAATTATATGTGAAGGTTTATTTAAGTTTGAGGGTAACGTGGAAGGGGGGGGGGGGGGGTGGAAGGCAGACGGACAGAAATCCAGATGAGGGTTCTGTATGCGCGTCGAGCAGCGTGTGTGTGTGTGTGTGTGTGTGTGTGTGTGTGTGTGTGTGTGTGTGTGTGTGTGTGTGTGTGTGTGTGTCCGTGTGTGTGTGTCTGTGTTTCACATTGTGGCTTGATGATGCTGTCTGGGCCAATCTGCCGGAGTGAATGGTTTGAATTTAGTAGCCCACGACAGTCAAATTGTCCTAATCACTAAGTAAATAGATACTTCCCCAAGCTATCAGGGCACACACGTCCGGCAGAACTGCCCACGAGCAGGAGGTGGAGGGGTGAAAAGAAAAAAAGAGAGAAACTTTCACTGTTAATTGTTGTTTTCCTTCTTATTCCAACCTAAAAACACCCGGTGTAATTATTCATAAGTGCCACTTTGATTCGGGCAAATTTGTTTGAAAGAGGCTTAAGATTCTTTCGCTTGAGTTATTTCCTTACAGGGTTTGGGTCGTGAGCGGGAGGGTCTCTCGCTTGCAGCGTTTTCAGTTAAATTGAAGCTGAGAGCCGGGGGTTGGATAGAGTTACATACCTTGTGCCCCTTTCTGAATGACTTGCCTCTAATCTAACCCAATCTGGCTTTCTGCAAACCGTATGGTGCCATATTTCTTTACATGCGTTGGGTTTTAAGATTGCATAACAACTGATGAAGATAATCCACTCAAATGAATTGGATTTGTTAAAAAAAAAAGAAACTGCTTTTAGCGGAAGTGAATCCACCACCTATATATATATATATATATATATATATATAATCAAGGTTTACGATGGATTATGTCCTGAAATTTCAGTCTATCTTGATTTAAAAAGCACAAACAAATGCACACTCATAACACAGGCAATTTGCTGGGATAAGCATGTGCAACAAGGCATTTATACCTCATTATGTTGCTTTGCGAATACAAAACAAGTATCATTTTTCAAAAACCACTGCTGGTGGTGTTCTCAGATGGTTTGTTTTCATACTTTTTACACTGAGCCCTATTTAAACATAACACATTGCCAAGTCATTCAAACCATCTACTCTACAAACACTAGCTGGGCAATACATTGTTTTAATCAATTCATTCGAAATCAGGGATTAGGACAATGTATATTACTGAATGTTTTACTTTAACTTAGGGCAAGGAACTGCCACTGCCTCCCTGAGCTCCCGTAGTTCATAGTAAACGTGCAAGTTCTCTTCAGACAGGTACATCACCTACATGTGCTCATAAACATTTATAAACACCGTTTATTCCTCTGTAAAGTTTGTCTGAAGTCTGTGGCAACTAAAAGCAGCAGCAAGACTCATTCCTTTCCAGCATCTCAAAGCCGAGCTGGAGAACCATGCGGCAATGCGAGCTGCAAAAAGACAGCGTCAGCCTAAGAACACCTGTTAAAGAGAAACATGCAACATGAGCGTAATCGTTTCATTCAAGTCTCATTTTCTGCTGTTTCCACGTCAGCTACGACCGCAACGGAGCGAGAGAGTTGTGTATTAGACGAGGACGGAGTATCCGTTTCAACATATCGAACATGCTAACACACATTCGCTGTGATAAGAAATGCCTCTCTATTGCAAGTGTGTGACGTATTTTTAGGCCATATCGCCGAGTTCTAACCAAACACCTTGAGTTTCTCCTCCAATGACAGAACTGAAAACATGTAAACAAGTACCAACAGAATTACGGTATCCGTTGTTGGAAATCAAGGCCCAGTCCACTTTGTCTGTGGTTCACCAGTGATTTGAACATTAGAGTGTAGCTGAGGCCAAGTCGGCCACCCTACACCGGGGTATCGGGTGTCCGGCATGCCTGGTTTACACCGGACCCATGTCTGGAACAGGAGGAGCGAGGATACTGTGGCACACGGAGGACTGAAACGCTCAAGTGGAGAACGACTCGCACAGCACTGGAAGGAAAACTACAGAAAATGCCACCCAATACATCTGACACAGATCTGATGTTTGGTCAGTTTCCACTTTGACATTCTTAAAAAGGGAAAAAAAAGTCACGAGCTTTGGCTTTGAGGCACTTCTTTGCCGTTAGCCAAGAGGTGATACTCGAACAACATGTCATTAGCCGGGGGAAATATGATCTGCAGTTACATCATTATAATTTTTTTAAAGTTACATTGTGCTAATGGTTTAAATGTTAATGTGAAACTAAACTGTGACTTTGATAAAACAGCTCACAAGAAGAATGCAAACTTGAAATAAAATCCAATAAAAATAAAAAAACTCGCTTATTCTGACTTCCATATGTTTTGGCTTCCCATGCTGCACGTTGATGATGGGCCGTTATTTGAGGATTCTCAAAGTTAAAGAAAATGTGTACAGGATCGTCTAGACACTTAAGTATCAGATGTCCACATAACGTGGCTTATAGGAGCTCCCAGTCTTCTTAATGTACCTAAACAGCAGCCGTGAGCTTTACAGTCTCACATTAACGACAACACCAAATACCACAGCCTGCGTTTAAGCTGTAAACTGTAAATGAGGCAGCTCAGGGTGTGTGTGTGTGCGTGTGAGTGTGTGTGTGTGCAACAGTGAGAACTAAACTAACACAGTAGCTTTTAGCCGTTCTAATGGAGAATCAGTTTTTACATGTGTACGAGTGTGTGTATGTTTCTGTCAGAGTGTGTATGTTAGTGTGTGTGTGTTTATGGGCTAATTAGGATTTGAGTTACACCATAATTAGTTTGGTGGCATTCCCACAGCACAACGGATCATGTTACGGCTCATATGCATAATTAGGGAAAATAAACATTCAAGGTTTTGGTTGGCTGTTATGAATCTTTCAACGCTCTTTCAACGCTCCCCCCCCCCACCCCCCCTCCTCTCCCTCTCTTCTCTCTCCTCTTCCTCCTCTTGTTTTGCCTCACACACTAACACATTGTCTTTCCTTCCTTCCAGTTTTCCAGTTATAAAAAAAGCAGAGAGTTTGTGCCTGTCAGAGAAGGACAAAACATATCTCTACATCAAGACGAAAACACACACACACACACACACACACACACACACACACACACACACACACACACACACACACCGCCTGTGGCACCGGAGGACTGACGCTGTCCCAGCAGTTATGATGGTAAATAGCAAACTGTAAATCATAAATCACTCTTTGTCTGAAGGTAAAAATGAACCTTTTCCTTCTCTCGTACTTCGGTTTCTCTCAGCTTCTTCTACTTTTTTTTTTCAATTTTTTTTTCTAATTTTCGTGCTCCAGAGCAGACACATGATGTCAATCCCACTATTTATTATGTTTATTTTGCTCTCTCTCTCCATAACATACTGGAAATATCAGCCTCAGTTTCTTGCTATGTGTCTCTTGGCTGGAAATTAAAAGACATGACAGCAAGGAGTCTATTTCCCCTCTGTGTGTGTGTGTGTGTGTGTGTGTGTGTGTGTGTGTGTGTGTGTGTGTGTGTGTGTGTGTGTGTGTGTGTGTGTGCGTACGTGTGTGTTTGCATGTTGCTGACAGATTTTTCTTTACACTTCATGCTGACATTGACATTAGCCATTTAGATGTGTGTGTATTTGTGTTTCTCCAGAATCACGGGCCATGCTCACTTTGCTGCAGCTGATGTGTGTGTTTGTTTGTGTATGTACGAGTGTGTGGACTGCGTCTGCCGCCATACTTACAAATATCTCTAATGAGAAGTTATTGAGGGGCAGCGCAGAATTTTTTTTTCTCTACAGTCAATTTACTTTTGCAGGTAGCGGCCGACTGCTCGACGAATGAAATGAAGTTTCCGAGCACATGAAAAGTTATCCTCCAGCCCCATCTGCCCACTCCTGAGAGTCATGTTTACACGGTTGTTTTTAAAAGGGTTGGGACCGGCGGTTGTTTATTAGGAATGAAGGGGGAGGAAGGGAACATATAAGGGAAGGAGAGAAGAGGACAATGGAAAGATGAGGCGGAAAGACTTCATCATGTCTTTGTGTAATCAAATATTGCTTTGTTGTGAAGCAGCAAGACAATATTCCTCCTAATCTTTTGGGTTGTTTCGCGTATACAAACCCCATGTGTATAGTGTGTGTGTGTGTGTGTGTGTGTGTGTGTGTGTGTGTGTGTGTGTGTGTGTGTGTGTGTGTAGACCTGCAGGATTCTAGGTGGACAGAGTGCAGATGTTTCGAACGTGCTAAATAACTGACTTGTTCATAATCAGGCTGCCATTAAAAGTGTTCATGTGAAAAAAAGGTACATGCTGGTCTCTGATTAGGACAATTATGTGCGCACACACACACACACACACACACACACACACACACTAGAGTCCTGATCAAAGGAAACTTTGGATATATTCAAGCTGATTAAAACTCCTGCTTTAAAAAACAAAAGTAGATATACAATATATTCTAAATTAATTTTGCAGGATAAAAAAATAAACCAATTTATCTACATACATCTTAGATCACATATATCAGTGAGAAGAGATCAGTGAAAGGAGCTGGAACATTATCGCATTACCTATTGAAGGTTATGTCAGCGTGCTTTCGAGACGTATTCTTTTGTGGCGCGTTAGATTTTGATCTGCCCGCGCGACGAGATGCGGCGGTGTGTACGGATACGCTTTCAGCCCGGTTGCTCCAGCAGGATTAGTCCATCACGGGGAATGAATTGGATGGATTTAAAGTAATTAATTTGAGCCAAGGCCATGTAAACGCCGCCTGATAGAATGGATTTGATTTCCATCAAATTCACCAGGGACAGATACACTTAACGCTACCTAAACACACACACAACCACTTCACTTTCAAATGTGATATACAAACACAGAAGCACCTGTAAAAGCTGAGAATGAAAGTGTAGCGATTATTTCCACAGGGAGTTGTAGAGGGTAAAGAAAGACAGAAAAAACACCAACGAATACACAACTACTGTAGACACACACACACACACACACACACACACACACACACACACACACACACACACACACACACACACACACACACACACAGTCATTGCTGAGCCCGTTTTGTTCAACAGCTGCACTTCCTCATGGCTCCGACTCAGCACATTTCCATCAACCATCTCTGCCAGACCACAACACACTCCAACAACAGCTAACTTCAACACACACACACACACACACACACACACACACAGACACACACACACACACACACACACACACACACACACACACACACACACACACACACACACACACAGTGCATTAGCTGTGTAGTTTAATGAAAATGTCTCGCTGAACAAGGAAGAGAATACCTCCTTGCAGTGTGAAATTGCTTGCAGACTGTCTGTCTGTGTGAGTGTGTGTGTGTGTGTGTGTGTGTGTGTGTGTGTGTCAGAGTTGAGAACAGCATGTTTCATCTCAAACCTTGTTTCTCAACACTGCTCCGACTACTGCTCTCTCTCTCTCTCTCTCTCTCTCTCTCTCTTTTCCCCTTTTCTCTCCCTCCTCCCTTACTGGCCATTCATTTACACTTGTCAAGAGGTAGCCATTAAGCCCAAAAAGCCTGTGCCGAAATTTTATTACAAAACCATTTGTATTCCTGAAAGAAAAATAAATCCAACGTTCCCTCCGACTGCATTAGGGCTGCGGCTTGGTGATTTGTTTAGGTTGATAACACTCACGGCCCAGCAGCCACTCAAACACTGATGTGACTGGAACCTTCTTTCGGTCTTCCTTGCTTGCTTGCTTTCTTTCCGTCTTTCTCCGGAGCCATACAAGGGCCCTTTTAGGAATGTTAACCAGCTGACTGCAACATAAAGTCATACTTTATTTGACTTCTATTAGGAGAACAAGACATCTAATGAAGAGGGCTTATTATTCACTGAGAGTCCATATGTCTGTGGAGGGGAGAGCGTCAGAAAGAAAAAGGGAGGAAAGGGAACTGGTCTCAATAAAGCAGTTGGATTTGCTCAGAGCTCTCGTAAAACCAAGTGGGCCCAATCAAAACGACCAGGAGGGGGAGAGCTAACAGGGCAGATCGTGTCCCACTGGCTGTTTGAGCTTGTTTGCTAATACGCGTATAGCTTTTTGTGCTGCGTGTGCGGGTGCATGAAAGGCCGTGTGCACTTTTAATTCCCCGGACTGTTTCTCCATTCAGCGTTTCAAGCCCAGAGCTACGAATTCTTTCGCCCTCTGCTCAAAAACTTGAGCCTGATTTCCAGACTATTTGTCTGCCTGTTTCATGGTCGCAGTGATTTCCTGACAGTATCCATACGCAGGCGCGGGCGGCTTTGGGGTTTTATCTTCCTGACATAGTAGCAATTGTACAATGTGATGGCCTTGGAAAAGTAATAGCTATTCACATGGAGCTGCCAAAATGAAACCCAACTCTAGATGACTGGGAGAATGCTCCCACATCTCTTGTTAAATTGTCTCTGTCTGCTCATTCATTTTGTGCAATTGTTTTTTTTTTTCTTCGTTCTCTTTCTCTTTTCTTTTTTCTTCTACCCTTGGCTCTCTTTCTCTCTCTCTTCATTGGGCTTTGTTTGAAGTCTGCTTAAGGCCAGTAAAAGGACCCCCCCCCACCACCACCACCCCCCGCCCTTCCTGTGGCAGTATAAATGACAGCTAGTGAAACGCGATACACTGGCTCTCCATAAAAATAAAAAAAAGGCCATGATAGCCATGCCGCTCCCTCTGTTAATCAAATCCGCCGTAATTGTCATCGGAAGATTTTAAAGGACGCTGAGGGGAAACCATAAGACGAACCTCTGAACCGGCAGCCCCCGGGGTCAGCGTGTGTGTGTGTGTGTGTGTGTGTGTGTGTGTCTTCAGGGATCGTCTGAACGTTTGTAAATGGTCACGCTGAGTTTAGGATCAGTGTCTGAGTTCTGGATGTCGAGTCTCCTCCGGGAGCCCATCGTCCACCCACTCTCCGTCTCTCCGTCTGGTTGTCTGCTCCCCATGTCTCCCTCATGTTAAATCCTCCCACCCATTCTGTCTGTTTTTACTTTCTCTCTCTCTCTCTCATCCTTTGACTGGCTCTGTCACATGGCCTCATTTTCAACTGTGGTGCAACAGCGAATTGCAACCACAACAGTTATAAGGCTGTCTTGTGTTTTGAGCTAATTTTATGACCAACAGGTGACACAGAAAGTAAGCCACTCGGCTTCAAAAAGGCTAACGATTTTAATAAAAAACAAGAAGAGAAAAGTTAAGGAAATGGTCTGGGAGGAGAGCCGTGCCGTTTTCTTTTCTTTTTTGAACAAGTATCTCATGTCATTTTGAAAGAACATTGACAGCACGCCACTGGACAAGTCTGACAACAACCCCAAACCAACATGTGGCTCTTCAAACGTCCCACTGCTTCTATGGAGCGGGTGGCGTATGATCTGTGAGCCTCTCTGAACGGCTCTAAGTAGCAACAACTTGAGTTTTGCCACACACCCAAAGTGTCAATCCTGTGTTGCGTAGCTGTCCAATAATGTGACAGCGCTAATTAACAAGGTCAAACACATTGCACATCTCCTGCTGTATAAAAGGCAGTTATTCTGCTGAATGAGTAATGGTTAACTGTGAGTGTTTTGACAATGCCAAATTGTCCCCTGTGGGTCTAACTGAACGTGTGAGTCCACATAAGACTGCTGGTTGTATAAAATACAATGAAGAGTGAAGGAAATAATTAAACAAAGAAGGTTGACAACCAATCAGGGATATTAAACACGTGACGATGCCAATAAATGACATGTGGTTTTTGCTCTTTTTGTGCCACCAGAAATCCACCCGGCGAACAAAGTCGACAGAGCAAACTCCCATTGGACAACCGGCATGAATTCACATCACTCAGCGAGCGTTTCCCAGTGTAACGGACCGTATTACAGCACCGGGCAAATATGCACTTTATCGCCTACTCAAGTCTTTGAATTCTCTTTCTGCTCCATTTAAATTGACATAAATTGTGCAATATGGTAGTCTTGATTTCTACTCCAGGCGGACAGGCAGCTGGCTGGAGCGGGATGAGAGACGGGGAGAAGAGTGTGGGGTCACTTAACTAGAAATTTAATTCTGTTCATCCCAACTGAAGCATCTGAATCGTGACTGCGTTTATGTGTGCGTGCCGGGCCACTGACCACACGTTTAACAAGGCGTTCTACTGATCCTGCAGGCACAAGTGTTTACCCAAAGTCCTGACCTTCTTGCACTGATACTTTCACTGCTGATATAAATACCGTGCACGCACGCACGCACACACACACACACACACACACACACACACACACGGTGGCAACGATGCAGGTAACTTAATCCTCATTGTCCTCCATTCTCTGCATTGGCTGACACCTGTCACATGTTCTCGCTCTCAACCAATCGGATCCCAAAGCCTAAATGATACAAAGGATATTTTTATACCAAGCACTTGTTGTTGAGAGGCCTTCTGTAAAAAATTGTGTTAGGGTGGGAGTGGGAAAATATTGGGTTGCAGTGTATGCATGTGTGCAACCGGATAGGTCAGAGAAGCCTGCGCTGATATGTCCTCAAGAATGCTCATGACGAGGTGCTAACTCGAAGTGATTGCTGGTGGCAGAGAGAGAGAGAGAGAGAGAGAGAGAGAGAGAGAGAGAGAGAGGCGCTGTAGAAAGGTCCCATCATATTTCATGTTGACAGGACATTTGTCAAATTGGAGTGATGCAAAAGCCCCGCGTCTCCTCTGTCAGGTCGCATGGCTCCAGTTACCCCGATATATTTCTTGCTGGGAAAAAAAAATTGGTTTAAACGTTTGGACAGCCTGAGATTCACGTGATTCTGGAAATATACGTCATGACTCTCTTCACATAATTATGTAGTGAATCTATGGGTTTGCTAAATGCATCAGTCAAAAGTCAAATCATTTTAGATCTACTTTACGTGCCGCTTGGAGATGCTGGCCTCAAGCACGAGTGAGGAGCGGGCAACAGATGGTGAGCTCACTTCTTTCTAAATCAACACTCCGATTTATTTTTCATACTCGTTTTCAGTAGTTTTCAGCTCCAACAGACAATGACTCACAATGCATCACTTGAGGCAATTTAGCAGACTACACGGCGACGGAGCGAGAAAAGGACACAACAATAGTGGAGTTTTCCTTTAACACATATGCTGACCCAGGTCACACTACTGAACAACACACCTAAAGTTTATAGCAGTAAATGAGGACAGTCCCAAAGATGATATTTGCTTGGTGTCTTATATGATAAAGCGCTTCGCAGCTGTGATATTATTCAAAACCTTTTTCCAGCTCATCAACGAGCGAGTGCTGGGAAGGATCCGATTCTCACTGATGGGTTAACGCACTCTCAAAGGCTCCTCACAAGGCTGTAATTGAGGGGGGGAAAAAACCTTCAAACTGCCACCACTGTGTTAACCGCATGGAAACACGAGTGTGTACAGTGTGAATTAGTGTATTTGCATGTGTCTGTGTGTGAATGGCCAGTCAGCATGCAGGCCGACCCGAGTGTGAAGAGTGGAATTTATGTAAAGGTTCTCATATTCAGCAGTCATTTCCTTTTGATGTTCAAGCTCACTGTTTCCAGGCAGGATTTTCTTTTTTCCCCCGGAGGATGAAATGGAGTGGAGGAGAAAAACAAAAACAAAAAATTGGTGCGGCAAACGCAAACCCTCCTCATGACCACACCCTTTGTCCTCGTTCTACCAACCACTGATGTTTTGACACTATTTCCCCCTCTCGCTCACATCATGAGCGGGTGAAGTGCGTTTGTGTGTTCAAGCATATCCCCGCTCTGTCGGCACACTTAACTTAGTTAGGATAAATGGCAACACACACACAAAGACACACAATATTCATGATGGCCTTGGTGTAAGGGATTTAAGAAAGGAGAGTTTCTTTGCAGTCTGATTCACATTTGTTGACAGAGCTAATGGCACCGTGTCTGCGATTGTTTGCTTGTTTGACCTGTTAAACATGCCTGTTAAGTGTCTGCTACCTGCTTCGTGCACGTGTGTATTTATGTGTGTAGGAACGCGCCCCGTCCCCGTCTGCATTTCATTGTGTGCGCACGCCTGTGTTTATCGATATAGCTAATGGATTTTCTGCTGGCCCAGAGTTTGTTTGCTCAGTAACCCGACACGGAAGTCGGTTTATAAGGCAAGCCTTCAGAATAGAAGCGTGACTCATGACTCTATCTGACACAACCGCCTATGACCTGACACCCATATCAGGTACCAGGGGAGAGAGAGAGGGAGAGAGAGAGAGAGAGAGAGATCGTGATGATCGATAGACCATCAGGACTGGATGACATATTAACTTGAAGAGTGAGAGAATAGATGAAAGAAGAGAGAGAATGAGAAGGAGCATGAGGGATGTACGCCAGTAGAATGTGGTTCTCAACCCTTGACCCCCCAAAAAATCAGATTACATTGCACATGAGGATGAAGGTCTCCCACACGTTTGGCTCCACCTGACCTCGACCAACGCACACACACGCAAATGAAACTTCCCATCAAGATTTTCTTTGATTTGGTGTGATCAACTGACACAAGCCAGATAGACAGACTGTCTTTTAGAAGGAAAAGGTCTGATTCCCGCAGAGGGACAACGGCTTCTACTCTTTCTATGTACGAGTTAACTTCACATCTCCCCGTTTACCTTCAGCTCCGTCTCTTCCGTGCTGCGTGATAGGAGACCGCGAAGCCTTTGGAACTCATGGAAGGGATTGGAGTTGAGCGCTCAATCAAATGCAGCATGCCCGATGCTGACTGGGAGTTTGCAAAGAGCTCCTGTGACACCGCAAAGAGTGACGGAAATGAAATCATGGCTGCTGAACAGCATCTGGATATATACGCAGGGCAATGGCTATGAAGTGAGATTACACTGCAGTGATGGGGATTCAATGTCGTGAGCCCACCGGCGCCCACAGGTGGTCAGCTGAGACGCTCTGCAATAAAATTTGTTATTTTCAAATTGTACTGTTAAAATCCATCTAAAATGTTATGCAAATCAGACATGATGAAATAATTGAAACTTTGATTCCAAACATTAAACTTGACTAAGACAGTAGTAAAACGCTGTCCTCGTATTTTCGTCTTTCCCACGCTGACTGACTGAACATCAGAGGTTGGTTTTGGTGCTAAAACTGGGTAGGTGGGTAAAAAACTGCATATAGAACCAACACAAGTCTTTAGCGTGGCCCTTCATGTCGGGGCGTTGACATGTAAGTCGTGTGCTGGCTTGTAAACACTGAATTTGCGGAAACACAAGCACAGCTGCTCTGCTAACATGCTAACAGACAGACACACACACACACACACACACACACACACACACACACACACACACACACACACACACACACAGTTCGCTACTGTCGGAAGATTAAAAACTAAAAATAATCTCGGAGCTCTCCTGCTGCCAGAACCAGTTCCAGAATGCGACTCCCGGTTGTGGGTTTTATTATTCCTCCAGCATTTAGAAATTAAACATTTAGTAGGCGGAGATCTCGTCTCGCATCACCAGACTAACACTGTTACGTAACAAGTTACTAACAGTACGTTACTTTTAACACTAATTATAATCCACATCTATATTACGTTGGTATAAGAGTAGCGTAGTGTGTGCATAGCGAGAGTGTGGTTAAGTGACAGAGTGACTGCGGGTGGATGTGCTCAGAGCAGACAGCTGTTGGCAAACAAAGCACAAAAGACATTGGTGGCAATTTGTCTTGCGTTATTAAATGTGCATGTCTCTCAAACAGGCAACACAGCAATGTTTGTGACAACTCATATGTAGCTGAACCATTAATTTGTTGGGTAATAATGCCTGTCACTAGCTGCTGAGCCTGCCATCCCTAATCATAGTTGCACTGTAGATACAAAAATACAAAATGCTATTAAAATGGAAGATATCCATATCAAGAACAAGTTAAATTGGCTAGTTTTTTTGTGAGTTATGCATTATGCACAGCCCAGCTGTTAAAAATACATTTAATTGTTTGGGTTGAAGGTAAATAGGGCAGATTAAGGTGGCAGCTTTTAAGTTAAAAGAGGACTTGAGCAGCTGAGTGAACCGTATAGTCTGCGTGGTCTGGCCTGAGCCTTGATCAGCTTTAACATTTCACACCTCTACCCCCCTATGTGTCTCTCTGTCTCCTTCTGTCCTCCTTTACCCTGCGCCAGCTCCAACTGTCCCCCAGCGTTGTTCTCAGAAGCAAAAACAGAGGATGGATCGTCTTACCTTTTCAGGAAGGAAGAAAAAACTAAACAGACAGAACCCAAAACTCCCTAAAAACACACGGGGGGTGGGAAATGGGGATTGGCTCGGAGGGGAAGGTGTGGCGGAGGAGGAAAGCAGCAAAAATACTCTGATATTGATCATAATCCTCTGATAAGAAACCTTTGCCAACTAATCGTGCGGCATGCAGATACATAAATGCTGTAAAACCATGTAGGGTACAAACTAATTTACTTTTACCTTTCACAGCGAGGATACAATGTGCACAAACACACATCTCTATTACACACACACACACACACACACACACACACACACACACACACACACGGTTGACTCATGCAACCTCATTCTCCCGCACCCCGACAGCAGCATGAATCATGACAATAATTATGATAGTTGATACTAAACATGGTTAATGACTCGTGCAATTACATTCTTCCCGTCAGTCATTCACGCTGGAATATCCCTGACCTTTTCGTGCACCACAGGTGCTGATCATTTTCAAATGAGTTGATGTCCTCAGTCAATCTTGTTGCGCTGCTTTGGAAATTATTTCAAATAAAGGCAAACATGCCCTATGAAATATGTAACCTCTTGTATCATAAATCACAACCAGAGCAGAAGACAATAGAGTCTTCTGCTCTGGTTGTGATTTATGATACACGTTAACTATCTTTAATCCTTTTTCATTAAACTGAGAATAATTTGGTCTAGAAAGTGCCTTCTATATATCCCCCAAAAATGCAAGCAGTTGTCAGCAATATTTTAACGCCTAAATATTAATGATATGATTCAAACTAGGGTTAAGTTATTGATATCTCCACAGTATAGAAACACCTTTCTGCTCCGTTATTCCTCAACCATATCACCCTTAACGGCGCTAAATACACGATGGGGAGCATTTCTATTCCCTCTCAACGGCTCATAGCCAAAAGGTGCTGGCAGAGATACCGGTGATTACCTGAGGGGGGAACCGGAGGGTGGGCACTGCGCCGCCATCAGGGCAAAGCGGCGGCCATGAGCGTGGCCATGAGCGCGCCACGTGGGCACTAAGAGCTTGCGTGGCCGACCCGGCTAAGTCGAGAAGGACCGCGAATCTCGGATAACAACACACACACAGAGGAAGAGCGACCTCCTCCTCTGCTCGGGTAGACGTTACTCCACAATATCTTTGCATAGAAAATAGTCGTTTGCCGCTTAATTATTGCTCCGAGTATCACATTTAGCTCCTTTAAAGTACATTACTACCAAGTTATATTGGGTTCTCATCTTGAGATGGAGACTTTCATCTGGAACAGTTCAATCCCTGTCTCGCCCTGCCTGTGAGCCACGAGCTATATCAGGGGGACTTTACAGAAAGTTGAGACTTCTCGCACACACACACAGGTTGGATGTTATCGTCGTGATCAGGTATGTATGAGAAAAACGACACACACAGACTCACTTGCCCTCTAGATAAGGAGGTACACGTTTCCAGCTTTCTACTGCAGCCATATCCTGTTACTAATACTCTGCCCTGGGCATGCACACATACACACACACACACCTACACACACACACACACACACACACACACACACACACACACACACACACACACTGCCCTGGGGCACAGGAACATCAACTTCCACTGTTGGCCTCTGTTTCTCACCCTTTTGCTGTCTTTCACCTCTCTATCACCTCTGAGCTCACTCTGACCTTTTCACACCTGTTCACAAAGAACTGCTCAGCAGTTACACACACACACACACACACACACACACACACACACACACACACACACACACACACACACACACACACACACACAGTGTGAGAATTAATTGCTGTGTGTAACGCATGGTATCGAGTCTCAAGACACTGTTCCTCTTGCAGTGAGAAATAAACACACAAAGTACAAAATTAAAAAAAGTGGGGAAATGTTTGTGGTGTACCCATACACAGTATCCACCCTGTTATTAAATATTTAATTACTAGAAACTATTCTACAATTTGAGGTTAGGCGGACTGGTTGAGTAGTTTACTTTCCCACACACCTCCCTTTAACCTACATTTGATCTTTTGACTCCAATTAATCCAACCATTAAACATATCAACATATGATCTATAGGTGAAACAGGATTAACGGCTTTGAAACATGCCGCTAAATAGTGGGCAGATGTCTCTCGTTATTGAGCACTCTTGTCTTACTGCCTCTGTGATACTGCAGAGTGTTTCACTATATGCACCACTGCATTGGGATGATTTGTATGAGGGAAAGGAGAACAGCCAGGCAGGCAGATGTTAACAGGTATAGGCAGACAGATGTAGTAGGATAGAATTGCAAGGGGCAGTGAAGGCAGCGCAGGTGAGTGCACTTTGGGTTACAAATGTCTGGAGATTTAGGGCACCTCTTCTTTAGCTCACGGCTCACTTCCTCAGGGCCAGGTTCAAAGGTTGCGAACTGGAATGCAAATGTCTTGGCAGGGATATGTGAATTTGACTCCGAAACCTTTTATTTCACAGAAGGGATACAAACTCCGCTCACCTGCTTCCTTTTGAGTGTCACTTTCAAGTTCAGTTTACTCTGTCAACTGTACAATACAACAAAGTATGAATGGACATATTGTTTCATGTATAAGTTCCTGTGTTGGTCCATTGCCTTGCAGAGCTACTTCCGGTTTTGAATTTACCC
The DNA here is from genome assembly GCA_038501785.1 of Myoxocephalus aenaeus. Lineage (NCBI taxonomy): Eukaryota > Metazoa > Chordata > Actinopteri > Perciformes > Cottidae > Myoxocephalus > Myoxocephalus aenaeus. The sequence continues at coordinate 83,540 of JBAMJR010000172.1, forward strand.
AATTACTCTTTTAAACATGTGCAAACTATTGTAACGCAATTTAGCTCTTCATCTGTGATTTCAGATTCAGATAAACAAAAGTAGACATCAACCTAGAAAGATTAATCTCACATTAATCCTTTGTTGTGAGCAGTTTCCGACATGAAACTGCTCACAACGAGGTTGTGGATGATGCATTTTCTTGGCGCTTTGATCCCCACAATCCATAAGGTATTGCTGATATGACTACTTAAAAAACACACAAATACACAACTACAACATAGTTTTTCTTTTCTTATTCCCATTTTCCCTCATCCTCCAAAACTCCTGTGTGTCTCCTGTTGATGACGTCAACAGTAAACTCAGCAGAAGCACCTGGATACGCACGCGCACACGCACACACACACACACACACACACACACACGTGCACAAGTGAGTAAGGTCTTGACATGTTCACTCAAAACCCTAAGAGTGAGATTAGATGGGCCTATCAACAGTTCACACACTCACACAAACTCACTCACACACACACACACACACACACACACACACACACACACACACACACACACACACACACACACACACACACACACACACAGAGTGGTTGGATGGACAGCTCCCACAGCACTAAATGGTAAACAGCAGGTTTTAGGTGACATGTGGAATGTAGAAAATGCTCTTTCATAATAAGCTGCTCTCTAACACTGTAGGGCAGGTCAATCTGTGTGTGTGTGTGTGTGCGCACGTGCTCTTCATCAACCTTTCGGTCTAAGTGAACCTGTCACGGCCGACTGTGTGTGTTTGTCTCTGTGTGTGTGTGTGTGTAAAGTGGTGGATTTAGCATGATGAAGTGGCTTAAGCCAGCAGAGATTACACGTGTGAACAGCTGAGCACAAGGTGGCAAAATGGGAAAGGCGATAAATTGAACTTGCACATGTGGGCCCACATACTCTAAAGTGCACATTGACAACAGTAGTAGCAGTAACAACAATTAAACAAAAAAAATCCATTTCATACTGTGTAAGATGGGTCTAATACAATATTGGTTAAAATCTGTGTCAGACTGAACGATATTCATATAGATGCTGCGATAAATATCCTGTGCGTGTAAATACAAATAAATGAACGTATGCTGTCGAGATTACTATCCATCGGTGCCACTCATGCTATAAAAATGTAGCAATACCGTGCATCTGAAAACCTCAAAAGAGCATAAGAAGAGCGTGCGGGAAAGCAGAGCAACATGAAAAGCCGGTTTGGCAAAGTGAGTTTGAGGTACATATATTTTCAGCTGTATGATTATACGAGCTCACGAGTGTTCTCTGTCTCTTCATGTCATATTCCAGTTGGCTGGTTAAGTGGTAGCAGTCACATTGTGGGACTTTGGTCCTATTTGGCCAAAGTCTGAACAGTGCAAACGCTTCGTCACGCATGGGAACGCACACGCTTTACTCGTAACCATTGCAGACTGACAACTGTGTCCAATATATGTCCAATATGTCCAACCTGTGGGTGCTTGTGTGCGTGTTTGTGCACCTAACACTTCCACACCAACGTCCCTTTCTCGGCACTTTCACTGACACACTGTCAGTAACAATCGAGTCAGTTAATTACTGCAGATAGACAACCTTGTGTGACTACATCTGTCAATTTCAGAGGTACACAACACTTCCTTCATCTTAACATTCAGAATAACTGCAGACAGACACCTTTGTGTCGTTCCCTCTAACAAACACCTTGTCCGCACAGACACTCTGTCTCACTATCCTGATTTATGTGTTTTTTCTGTCAACCCAAGAATCTATTTCCTGATTGTTACCTGTTTCTAGACAGGTGGGACTCGTGTGTGTGTGTGTGTGTGTGTGTGTGTGTGTGTGTGTGTGTGTGTGTGTGTGTGTGTGTGTGTGTGTGACTGTGTCTAATATGAGCACATGAGTAGTGACATACTCAGCAGAGAGTCACAGAGAGTTCATCCAACAAGAACAAGTAAATGTGCCAGGACTGTCATGTCCCAACAACCTTACGGAAAAGCTGACACACGCACGCACACACGGTGGAGACAATGCCCTTTGTATTTTATACTTCAAACTCAAATAGGAGAGATTTTTCAGCTCCAATGAATGGAGAGCGGGGGCAGGAATGAAAAAGGAGATTAGCAGAAGGAAGAAGCCATTGCGCGGAAAAAAAAAGAAAAGAAAAAACACCTCCGATTGTGTGGAAGTATGTCTATAAACCAGTGGCGGGCCGCGGGTTTGGTATCTACGCCTGCGGTCTGTTTAGTTTAACAGCTGATCGCACCCGCCACACAGCGCCATGCAGCAGGCTCAAGCTGAAGGCAACAGAGGAACACTGGAGGTGTGCAATGAGAAAATAAGCTAATAATAATAATACAAATATAATACATGTAATGCATTTGTGAAAAACAATTAAACTATAAAATAGCTATAACTTGTAATTATTTAAAAAAAAATATATATATATATTTTATATATATTAGAAAAATGTATAGCCACTGCTATAAACCACTATTTTGTCTTTCCTTATTCTATTGCCATCCCATTCTGACAACATTTTACTTGTTTAAAATGTTTTAACTGTCTTAAGTATTAATTGAAAAAGAGAGGATACAGAGTCACATATTTGGACAAAGCATGAACGTATTTCCTGCATCTTCCCCATGTCCCTGGAGTTTTGTGGAAGTTCCCCCGTGAAAGCAGAGAGGGATTGGGTCTCTCACTCTGGTCAGGGCTTCATTACCCTGGCCCATCCCCATCAAAGGCCTTCTGTTTGGGGCAAAGAGAGTCCAATTTCTGGGCCTCCCAGAACCAGGCCGTGTGGTGGCATGGAGAGAAGGGCCTGGAGCGGGGAGGTGCTAAGTGAGCAGGGGGTTAAGCGAGAGCCTGGGGAGCGAGTAGCCGAAGCAGGCCGACTAATGGTTCCCTCGCTGGGGAGAAGAGGAATGTCTGGTGGGGGGGGGCGGGTCTTATATACAGTAAGAGGGATATGTGTCTTATTTGTAGATGTTGGGGGGAGATATATGTGTGTGTGTGTGTGTGTGTGTGTATGTGTGTGTGTGTGTGTGTGTGGACTCTATTTACCCACAGCGCCCCCATTAGGGAGACCCTGGAGAGAAATACATTCAGCACTTCATTCATTATACTCAGCAGTCAGCTGTCATCTGTGTACTCACACCTACATGCACCTCAACCCTGCATCACAACCGTGCACGCGCAACGGACACACGGCCCTTCACACATTAATATGTAAAGCATGTCACCGACACAGTCAGGGTTACACGTTTAATTAATTCCCAATGGGACTAACCAGCACTCAAAGCACACCACAGTTTAAAACAAACTCTACATACAGGAATACAGCTCTAAAATTACCTGAATGAATGATAAACTTCCATTACTACAAAGATTTTTGTAAGATAATATTCATTAATGGGAATCACTGACTGGTGCTGGTGTGAAAGTTATAAAAAAAATGCTTTTCACTCCTAGCTCGCTAAAATAAGAAATAGTAAAGTAAACTGATGGTAATGCTGTCAGATGGATAGCAATTTTATGTAAAATCTCGAAATTTGTCAGATCGTTTGGTTTCAATAAACTGATCACAGGCCGAAGAAAGAGAAATATCCAGTATTTTTCATATTCATTTTTTTTAGCAAGGTAAGAAAAACTATATACATATATGTGGAGTAGTACTATGTTACTTATTCTCTCCCATAATTTGTTATCATCTCCCGACCCCCAAGATGTATCTTGCGACCTTTTGCTGGTCCCTAACCCCTACATTGAGAACCACTGTCCTAATGCATCTAGCACTTACAATGGAGCTACTCAGCGGATGGTAGACAGTGACAAGCATCATAAGGCCAGGTGCTTGTGCACTTTTATAAAAGCAACCACCCGGCACTATCCGTGCCGGGTGATGGCCTGAAAAAAATATCCTTTAAAAAAAAATATATATATATTTTTTTTTTTCTTCTTTCTTTTGTATGATGCAGAAAAGGATAGACAGATCCGAAGAAAGTATATCACAAATTGGGTTCTAAAACAGTTATATTAAAGGACATTCACTAAAGATCATTAACATGAACTGTCACTTACTATAAACTGTGTCTGTAACCTACTGTAGTTACATTTGTATCTGTGTCACAGAGTAACTACGTCTCATTCTCCACACGTAAGTATATGCAAACATACACATGCTTTTGTTTTATATCTCGATCCCCATCTCAGCCCACTCATCTGTGCAGCTCTATGCTGCAGACAATAAAAGACGGAAGGAGGTGGAAGGATGGAGAGGAGGATGCGACTCTCCTGTGAAAATAAACATGTGAAACAAACACCCAGTGTGCGGCGGTCGGGTTTCGCTGCTGTGACGACAATGAGCGTGAGGCAGAGGGCCATCGTAACTGGAGCCTGAATAAAATACTGCAAAGGGATGGCTCGTGAAATACACACACTCACACTTACACACACTCGATTCCTTTTTACAACTCTGTTGAGCCCTTCTCAATGTGTGTGTTGTGCAGTGGCGGCTGGTAGCAATTTCTTTTGGTGGGGTCATCTAATCCCAGTATGATTCAATGCAAAAAAAGGTATCACGCATTACTTTGCAGTTAAATATTTAACATTTATTCCAACACTTTGACATAATAAGGACATCTTATTAATACAATTCAGTATATTATAATTAGGGATGGGCATCGTTTTTGTTTTTTTCCGATACCGGTGCTAAAACGATACCGGTGCCTAAACGGTGCCTGAACCGTACTTTCTTATTGCCAAGGCAGATTTTTTCTTCAAATTGAACAATATATGAACTATTTAAAGTATACTATAATATAGATAAATAAATACAAAACACTTGACTTCAAACTACAGCTTCAAACTTTTTAACTTAAAACTATAAACTATATACAGTCAGGTCCATAAATATTTGCACATTGACACAGTTTTCATTATTTTGGCTCTGTACACCACAACAATGGAGTTGAAATGAAAAAATCAAGATGTGCTTTAAGTGCAGACTTTCAGCTTTAATGTGAGGGTATTTACATCCAAATCAGTTGAACGGTGTAGGAACTACAACAAATGTATAAGTGGCCATCCCGTTTTTAAGGGACCAAAAGTAATTGGACAAATTAATATAACCATAAATCTAATTGTACTTTGTTGAAAATCCTTTGCAGTCAATGACAGCCTGAAGTCTGGATTCCATAGACATCACCAGACGCTGGGTTTCATCCCTGGTGATGCTCTGCCAGGCCTCTACTGCAACCGGCTTCAGTTCCTGCTGGTTCTTGGGGCATTTTCCCTTCAGTTTTGTCTTCAGCAAGTGAAATGCATGCTCAATTGGATTCAGGTCAGGTGATTGACTTGGCCATTGCAGAACATTCCACTTCTTTGCCTTAAAAAACTCCTCGGTGAGCTCAGCAACACCAAAAGACCCGGAAGACCACAACATTACATTACATTTAGCTGACGCTTTTATCCAAAGCGACTTACATTTTTGCTCTATACACCGTAGACACAGCAACGGGGAACAATTAGGGGTTAAGTGTCTTGCTCAGGGACACTTCGACGTGTGAGCTATGGGGGGACTGGGGATCGAACCGGCTACCTTGTGGTTGCGGGACGACCACTCATGAGCTACAGCCGCCCCCTTGTTGTGGTGGATGAATCATTTCCCTGGTGAAGAAAAACCCCTTCACAACAGTTGGCCAGATCAAGAACACTCTCCAGGAGGTAGGTGTATCTGTGTCAAAGTCGACAATCAAGAGAAGACTTCACCAGAGTAAATACAGAGGGTTCACCACAAGATTTAAACCATTGGTGAGCCTCAAAAACAGGAAGACCAGATTAGAGTTTACCAAAAAACATCTAAAAGAGCCTGTACAGTTCTGGAAGAACATCCTATGGACAGATGAGACAAAGATAAACTTGTACCAGAATGATGGGAAGAGAAGAGTATGGAGAAGGAAAGGAACTGCTCATATTATAGTATACTTTAAATAGTTAATATATTGTTCAATTTGAAGAAAAAATCTGCCTTGGCAATAACAAAGTACGGTTCAGGCACCGTTTAGGCACTGGTATCGTTTTAGCACCGGTATCGAAAAAAAAAAAAAAAAAACGATGCCCATCCCTAATTATAATATACTGAATTGTATTAATAAGATATCCTTATTGTGTCAAAGTGTTGGAATAAATCTTAAATATTTAACTGCAAAGTAATGCGTGATACCTTTTTTGCATTGAATCATACTGGGATTAGATGACCCCACCAAAAACAATTGCCACCCCGCATACATCCATGAACAGTATATGCAAATACACAAAGAATCTGCACAGGTAATTTGACACCTTAGGATAACCACCCATGTGCGTGGGAAAACTTACATTGTCAACACAGTTCTGGGAATCCCCTGCACAACGAGTACCATCGAACCTGCCAGAAAGTGGTAAAGTGTGTTATTCCTCTGCAATGGACGCACTTTTAAACAATGACAGCTCGTAGATTTCCATATCCGTTGCTTGTATTACTTTGAATACTGACTCCCCCCATCGGGTTAAAAAGAAACAGGTCACAGAAATGCTTCTCACGCAAAAGAAAAAGGAGAGAAACCTGCCAGGAAGAGAGAAATGTCAGACGTGACTTAAAGTACACAGAACATGAATAAATAGGCAGCTGAGGAGGAATGTGAAAATGTGACACAAATCCAAACATGACAGCGGATGTGATATCGAGTATCAGTACGCTGTGTGTGGAAAAACATTACTCTGTCTCGCTCACTATTTTCCCTCTCGTACTCGTCTGTCTCACCTGAGCTAAAGGTCCTGGGAACAACACGCTTACTCCTGCGTTGAGTGACAGCTCATGGCCCCGAGGCAGCCGGCTCCGCCTCCAGGTGAGGTCTGGGCGTCTCGAGTTACCATCTTAACCCCCTCACCTTATTCACCCTCCCTCCTTCGCCTCCTTTCTCTCACTTTATCGCAATGCACCTAAAGGCTCACCTCGCAAAACGCTGCACGCGCACATGAATGCAAAGCTTTGCACAAAGACACAAGTTTGCATAATTGATACGCAAACACCTGCAAAACATAGTATGGCATAAATACAAAGAACAGTGAGTCAAACACATTCACACACAAAGAGCACACTTTTAGTGTATTGAAATAGTGTACACGTAAACAAACAATCACGCACACGCACAGTGGCATACATGCTGTGTTACAAAAATTGCACACACACACACACACAGACAGAAACACAGAAAAATTAACGCAAAATGAAAAATCCATCCACAGCCAGTAACAAAGGTGAGCGGGCATGATCTTGTGTGTGTACAGAGCCTGGGGTAGTGGTTTCTATTGCAGGACAGCTTCCTTTCCCAAGTGAAAAAGTCACAGAGAGGCAGTGTACAATCTCACAGCCCCGGGTAGCGACAAAACCAGTCGCACCTCACCTCCTCATGCCTCCACCAGTACGCCCTCCCACCTCTCGATAGATCACAAGAATGAGGTAGCACTGCAATTACCTGGTTTTCATCCTATTTGTATTGAGGATGAAATGCAAGTAAGCGTCGTTCAATTAGGAGCACCGAATGAGTTGTCAGTCTTGTGCGACCACATAGTTACCACACATTAGATAGTGAATATTCAACAACTAATTATGAAAACAGGAGTTAATGGTGGAAAACTGGTTACTTGGAAGCATGCAGGAAGTCTTTAACAATTTTATTGGGACAGGTATTATTTTTTGACGGTAGGCTCTTCAACAGACGCTTGCACTAAAAAACTTTTTTTATACGGGCATCTCATTGCGGACGGGGCTCTGCTTCCCAAACCTCTCTGAACCAACACACCACCCACTTGGTTTCAGCTTCTGATTTTCAATCAACAAAGGCATTTGCTAGGAAAGTTGTCACACTTTCCCCAAAATAGCTTTAGAGTGAGCCTGTTTCAATACAAACAAATTGTTACACCAACTATGTACAGTCATGATTAATTGCTCAATGTCTTTAATGCAACCCGCAAAGTGAATTGATTGGTCCGGCTGCCAGGCTTAAAGTCAAAGCAAAGAAAGAGTGTGCAATGACGAGGCCAGCTACCATATGGACCCCTTAGCCCTTAATCTGGGTTTTTACATCCGTCTATCTGGAATGATGCAGCAACTTGTTTTGCTGTTAGTGAGAGATAGATGTTGGATTGGGTGTACATATGTGCAGAGGGCTGTTTTAGTATGGAAGGCTCGGGGGTGGGGGGGTCCCTTTCTTTCAGCCAATCAGAGAGTCTTGGCACTCTGGTTAACGTACAGAGTGGAGGCCAGAGGGACGCATAGAATGACCTATGAGCAAATACAACAAAAAGAGACGGGGATAATGTTCTCAGCCATTGAAATGAAAGTGCCAAAAAATTAGGTCTGAAAAAATGTGTAAATTGAAACGGCTGTACTTCAAGCCATTCATTTCCTGCGGTATCTGGGTAAATATTATGAACTCTACTACAGAATACTGAGCACACTATCCATCATGACTCACACAAGCCAAGCTTGAGCTCACTTTTACTCCACTACCAACATAATTAGTTGGAGAATTATAGTCTAGTCTACAATTGTGCGTGCGTGCATCCACGCGTGTGTGTGTGTGTGTGTGTGTGTGTGTGTGTCTCAGTCTGATGATGCCGTTTTAGCCCTGGTGAGTAAGGAAGAGAAACACATTGTCTCAGTGCTACAACAAGAGGAGAGTGAGCAACACAAACACATGTTAATGAAGCTCAGCATGTGTTGAATAATAATTGAAGTCACTTCTTTTTTTTTAACTAACTATTTTACCTAGTTTGGCTTGACGGAAATTATTAATTTACAATTTGATTGCACTTGTGGGTATATGGGTACCACATTAAATTTAATTAATTCTAATATGTTTCTTCTGTAGCCATGTTTTGGATGTCCTGTGCATTGGAACACAGACACAGTAATTTATTATTTATGTATTTCTTGGCGTTATGCAATGCCAACGTATGCAATGCTTTGCCTCAGGTTCATCTCACTCCCCCTCGCATTGCTGCCAGTTTCATTATCTTATGTTGCCACTCACTGTGTGCAGGTTTGTACATGAAACACGTCCGTCCGTTGGGAACATTGAATTACAACGTCTTGCAGTGCCTATATTTTGTCTATTCACACAAAGCTCAGCTTTCAGACTTCTCCACTGCGCCTAAAGTATACAGATGATGAGTTACATCCTGGAAATGCATCAGAAATGTAAAACAAACCTAAACCTCACAAGTGTGAAAGCGGTGTTATTTAAATAACGCTCTATTAAAGGATAATTAAGGTGTGCTACACATTACTTTGATGTCATTCCTTTTGATAATAATAACATTGCGCTCACCAAGTCAATTGCTGGGATCTGCAAACATGGCAGCCATTGTTTAGCCCTTCAAATGCCAACTTATGATGTAAGCCAAGATTTTTAACCTTAAAATACATCCAAGCCCACTCCCATTCCTACTGCCCACCACGGGCAGCCACTCCATATACGAATATACTTTATACACACACCTTCCATGCAACAAAGAGATACATGTTACTGTTGACAGTGTTACTAAATAAGGGTGACAACTATCATGAATAAGAGAAAAATTGGGAACTCTCTCTCTCTCTCTCTCTGCAGGCCAGCACAAATGATAGACGAGGAGAAGGTAACTGAATGTATTTCTCTCCTCTTTCCAACGCCTCCAACGCTACCTGCCAGCTGGCCAGACAGAAGCAGAGACTTCTGGGATAGATTTATGTGTAGTAGTGGGTCTAAATTGGCCCCACATCAGGATGGCCTCTGACTAAAGTAGTAATAATGATGGTTCCTGTTTGAGTGTGTGTGCAGGATTCTGGCAGCCTTTACAAGTCTGGCTTGCCCTCTCTAAGCTGTTCTCCGTCAGCAATACCACACAAGCACAGGCGCACGCACACACAAAGAAGCACTCGCAAAGACCAACACACATGCATGCATGCACGCACACACACACACACACACACCATCTCCTCATCATCATCCCCACTTGGCTCTGGATGAACCGACCGCGACACAAAGAGGCTCAGGAGATAGAGCGTGATGACTAAAACTGCTTCTCATTCATCACTCTCTTTTCAACCCTCTCTCTCCGCTCTTTACTCGCCCATCATAAATACCACTGGTGCGAGAAAATCTATTTCCCCCCATGTCCTCATGCATGCACAGTAAAATAGTCATTTCAATGCCTGTCTAAACAATCATTTTCATGTCTGAGGCAAGTCGGTTGATACTTTGTTGAAATGTACTCAGTGTGTCCTGCCAGCCAGCGGCTCCTGAGCTGGAGTGCCGGTATTAAAAGAGTACACAAAGAGTACACAAAGAGTACACAAAGAGGTGCTTATCCGGTAGACACTGGATGGTTTGAAGCACACCGACAATGTGCTTCCACTAGCAACAGACAAGTGCAAAACTGTCCTGCTGATAAGGATCGGACTACAGTTACACATCATGGGTGATTTCACAGGATAAGAGATCGAGTTGATTTTAAAACACTGCACGTTGTGGAACATTACGCAACGACTAGTCGTGTTTGCGTCCAGTGAGGCCAACATACATTCAAATTCAATATGAAGCATTTTTGCAGAACTGCGTTAAATCTCCGAGGTTGTGTTTGAGGTCAAATGTGTTGGCAGTTGCTCTCCCCCTAACGCAACGATTAAAAAAATATATAAGAAGTGCCATACACTTCACTGTATTTTGAAACCTGCTTTTTGGCTTTATTCATGAGACGAGTCAAGTAAGAGCCTATGAGAGTTCCCTTTACTCTCGTCTCATCATTGATTCCTGTTTTCTAGACTTTTTACTTCCCATTTTCCCTATTTTAGCGTCCGCTCTTGCCTACTTTCATTCATCTGTGTCATCACATCTCTTTACTTCCAAATTGGCCATGTTATGCGGTTTTGCTTTGAAGTACACCCAGCCGTCCACGGTGGGAGCCTGAGAACCGCCACCAAGACCGTAAGAAAACCATTAACAACGATCTGCTCCTGTGATCGCAGCCTGGTAGCTTGGGAAATGGTTTGTGAAACAACAAGTCGGTTGCAAAAGGGGAACATGGGTGCTAGACTTGATGAAAAAGGTGCAGATGTGAGATTCACTGTTTATGTAAATAGATCTGGAACCGGATTCAGGTTGTTTGAAGGTCGAGCAGAAATGGACCATTGTGCAATTGGCTGAAGGCGGGAAGCAAAACCAGAATCCAGCTCTAAGGACGCAAACACCGTCTCACATGCACTGTAATACGACTATAGGAAACTCTTGTGGTGCAGCTACAGCATGCAGACCGAAACGCAATTTGATATCGCTTGTGTTCAAACACATACACGAATACATAACGCACTTACTGTGAAATACTGTCAAAGAACATCAGAGCAAACCTGAAGAACGCAAGAGTGGACTGATCATTAAATACACACACACACACACACACACACACACACAGTAACTCAAGTTGGTTTTCCAGCGGAGTAGAAATATCATTATACCGTTAACTGTACATTACAAATGGGCTGCCAACTGTCTCTGGAGTACCACATGACCACCGTTGCCTCCTACGATTGGCTGGCTGGCAGAACTGCAAGAGTATCGGGTTAGCGATTGATTGGGTGACGTTTGGTGGAACAGATGGAAGAGAGAGGAAGTGTATCCCCAGGAAACCACACCAAACCATTGGGTTTTTCCACAGGCAGGTGAGGTGGACGTGCGCGCACACACACACACACACACACACACACACACACACACACACACACACACACACACACTAACAAGACAAGTCCTGAACGCTCACTTTTCTCTCTCTCTCACTGGCTCAGGCTCTTCCTGGCTCACTCTCCAGCCCTCACAGGCTATTTGGCTCGGCATAGATCTTCATTATGTTTAATTACCGTCTCAGGTTTCACAGGAATGAATGCACATGTGAGTTACTTTAGGGGGCGTTCTTTTCCTTTCCTGATTCTAAAGCCATTTTTTATCTGCCTAAGAGGTGCAATAAATCAATAAAAGACAAAACGCAGAACTGACACACTTTTCCATTGCAAGATATTGGAAGTAAGCTGAAATATCTGACTGCTGACACAAGATTCATGTTACTGGCTGACCAGAGAAAACATGGGAATATTGAATACCAGGTTTCAATGAACAATAAATTTGTTCGCTAGAAAGCAAACAAAGCTTCCAAGAAAATGTAACTTTCATATTAGCAAGGAGAAACATCCATGTAGCTCTAAATTGTTTTAACTTGATACCGGCTGTTGCAGTCAAACTACAAAAGAAAAGATTTTTACCAAAAAGCAGCTAATGTTTTTTAAAGGGATATACTGTAAAGGTTTAAACTGATTTCAACTGCATTCCCGATGTTTACAAAGACGTTTGCTTGTGGTTATTCAGAACATCAAAGACAGCATGTATTTCTTTGGTCAATTGATCAACCTCAGTGGAAATGCCAATAGAAGACAAGACTTCTAATATGAATGATTTAAAACAAGTTGACTGCAAAATGACTGAAAAAGAACAGGAATTTGTTGCTGGTTGAAAAGGCTTTGGTAATGATATATGACAAAAGACAAATAGGTTCAAAGACTTATAGAATTAGTATTTGGAAATTACAAATGGATGATCACCTCATGTAAGGCACTGAACAAATAAACTCCTATTTTGTAAAGGCATTTAAGAGAAAAGAACAATCACATTTCTATTGAACAAAAACGGCGGTTTCCTCTGCCTATACTGTGAATATTAAGTGACTTTTTTTTTTCTCCAGTAAGGAGATTTTGAGCACTATGACTTCTGAGAACTCACTTGACTAACAATGGAGTTTTGGTTTATAGTACATTACACAAGCCAAATGGCTAGACAGTATTTGCTCTGTGTACAACTGTATCATATTCTAGGACACGCCTGGTTGGGATACACTGCAGGAGGCAGAGAAATTGCTCAAGAAGACGGCAGGACACTGATTTTATTTACAAAGAACAATCTGAGCTGGGCGTCTGAAAATAGTCTCATCTCATTCCTCCTTGGTGAACTATGTAGTGTGCATTTCAATATTTACCAGAAGGGGAAAAAAAATAAAAAAAAGCTTGAAAAGAAAACCCATCTGCATGCCACTCCTCTCTGGGTTCATTCAACAACACTATTTTCCTTGAAGGAAAATAAATTGTTCAATATTTCTCCACCATTGCACAGGAACCCAAATGGGGAAAAAAATAAACAAAAGCAACTGGAAATAGCCTCAGGGGCAAACAGCTAAACAAACTCTTTGTGGAATATTCTCTAGTTCTCCGTTTAGTCACTCTCTAAAAATAGGAAACTGAATTGGTCCTTTTGGAGAAGCCTGTCACTTCTTGGGTAGTACCACATATAAGCAATATAATACTCTTTCTTGCAAGTTAACTTTTGGAATACTACCATTTTCCCTTTAAATGTACAATTATTACACCACAACAGTGTGCCACGTATTTTATTTCATTGCTATTTTTTCACCGCACTGACGTGCAGAGACCAGCTTTTCCATTTCACCTGGTGCAGAGGAGATGATGTACCAGCACTAGTAAGAAAAGAAACAGAGAAACATGCACTTTATTAATCCCCTTGGGGAAATTCTTCTCTGCATTTGACCCATCCCTGGATAGGGAGCAGTGGGCAGCCCTGTGAGGCGCCCGGGGAGCAGTTGAGGGTTCAGTGTCTTGCTCGGTGACACTTCGGCATGTGAGCTATGGGGGGGACTGGGGATCAAACCGGCTACCTTGTGGTTGCGGGACGACCACTCATCCCCCTGAGCTACAGCTGCCCTAAAGTACAGCAACAAACCTATGGGGTTAGTTCAGTCTCTTTAATGGAAAGATTCACAAATGCGCACAGAACAGCTTATGAGCTTGGTTTAGGGGTGGCCGAATAACAGGTTTAAGGACACTTGCAAACCTCTTGAGCATCCTACATCTTGAAGTTCGCGAGACTCCAGAGGCACCAGCGGCTTCAAACACCTGTTTGCTGCTATTCAATGGCATTTTAGTGGCTGCTCTCTTAACCCTACGCATTTGTTTGGCAGAAATCTTCCTTATTTTGCCTTTGTCTGAACGAACCCGCTTGTGCTGTGAATCGGTGACAAATTTCTTCACCGTCCGATGATCACGCGCAATTCTTTTGGAAATATCCAATGTTGTGATACCTTGACCAAGGTATTGCACTATTTGCCGCTTTTCAGCAGCAGAGAGATCCTTTTTCTTCCCCATTTTGCCTGAAACATGTAGCTTGCTTAATAATGTGGAACATCCTTCTTAAGTAGTTTTCCTTTGATTGGGCTCACCTGGCAAACTAATTATTACTATTTGGATGATTTCAATCATCCAAATAGCCCTGAGACACAATACCATCCATGAGTTTCATTGAAAAACCAAAAAATTAATGTTTATGACCCTTAAATACAATTTGCCTAATAATGTGGAACGCGGTGTGTATATATATATATATATATATATATATATATATATATATATATATATATATATATATATATATATATATATTATATGTAATATATTATGAATACATATGAATTAATTGTAATTCACAATTAATTCATATGTATTTTTAATGCATTTGATATAAATACTTAATATTATATTTATATAGATACACATATAATTGCAATCAATTCGGTCAAACGTCAAACGTCACCGCTGTAGTTCAAAGTAAAAGTTAAATTAAAATCTTAAGTTATGAATCTTAACCTTTCCCTCCGTCAAACTGATGTAACGTTACTGTGAATAAATAATAGACTAATAAAGATTGCTCGTTAGATCCTCAAAACTGAATTATATCTCATGTTTAACCGCTACGGAGAAATCGGAGCCAGCGGATCATTTCAAAAAGTCCTGCCGGGATCAGGCTGCTCTCGGCGGGCAACAGAACGCTGACGGCCTGGTGCAGACGGTAAACCCTTCTGTGTGCATTTGTAAATCGAATATATTTGTGAATCTTTCTGTGCGCATTTGCCATTAAAGAGACTGAACTAACCCCATACAAACCTCTTATTGCCTTCACATCCTGTAATCCTGCAATTTCCCCACTGTGGAACTGATAAAGGAATATCTTATCTTATCCACAAACACTGCCAGAAAGGTTAAATAGGGCACCGAGTCAGACCTTGAGCACCACTGCTAGGGGCACAACCCTGGTGTCTGAGCTGGGTGGGCGTGGCTTTATCCATTCAGTCCGCTATACCAGCTGCAACCTGAAACAACTTGAACATCTATCAGATTGCTAAAATATCATACAGTGTGAAATAGTCCCATACAATACAATAGTTCATCTGCTACCACAGATCAGTGGTTCTCAACCTTTTTTCAGTGAAATAGTCTTCCAGCGTCAAACCAGTGCAAAGCATTTTTGGTCGAAAAAAAAAATGTGTTTGATTTAATATAGAATATATCAAATTCAGTTCATGAACTTACACTTTTACTTTGTTGAATATTTATTAAATAACTTTAACAGATTTTTGAATGGATGCTAATTTTACATTTTATATATATTTTTTTTAAACCCAAGGTTACATACACTTGCCCCCATTTGAGAAACACTGCCATAGATAATATATACTGGAAGACTGCTAACACACTTTTAGTTCAGAGTGAACCTACTCCACTAAACTACTACTTCATTCCTGCAAGGTGAATACAAATCTAATCTCAAGCGGGCCTGTTAGCTGTCAGCGATAGCACTGTGAGTAATGTGCTTTTTTGGTGCATAAATGTACCCCTCCTGAACCACGATTGTGTGTGCTGCCCACTGTGTTGAATTCGGCTTTTGCTTCAGAGACCCATGGAGGTTGATACAATGTCCCACGAAATGCCCCGCTGCTGTGGGCACGCCATATATCGCTCACCAGATAACCATACGCATCTGCGCTGCTGGTGCCCTTAGAGCCTCACAGTCGGGGTAGTGTTTTGTGTCCTTCTGCAACATGGAGGGGGTGATTAATCTGGATGAAAACAGCTCATTTCAGGGCACCTGGGCAGGTAAAGAAAACAGAGAAATCAATGATGGATTGGGGAAATAATAACAGAAGAGAATCTGTCCAATTGTTTCTTCAGCACCCACTGCATCCCGCTTGCCATTTTAAAATGTAAGACAAGGGAAAATGATTCACAAGATTACCTGAAGTTTCTCCAGCCAGCAAGGCGATGATGCTGTGCTGTACTGAATGTGTGAAAGAGACGGGTTTTAAGCATCCTTTGAGGAACATCGATGCCTCCTTACTGTATGTCTTCAAGTTACTATTTTTGGAGTGCAGGACCAGATGGGCAGCATTATGATCATCAAGGGGTGATTTGGGATTACATATCACAGGTTTAATAGACGTCAATACAAGCTGCACTACGCTTTCTGTCTAAATGGAAACTGTTATTCTAATGGGGGAATGTACCATGAAGTCCACCTTTTGAAAAACAAATTATTGTTTTTCCTTTCAACTCAAATGTAATGGTAACGTGCGTTTGACAAAACTGCCCTGCAGGGTTTAAAATGTACTAATTACAGAAGGTGTGAAAAAGCCCATGATTTGCCATCAATTAGACTTCAGAGCCTTCCTAAAGTGTTTAGTTCCTCGCACAAGTGCATTAAAAATATAGCTACTGGGAATTTACAAAATCATTTTCACTGGGTTTATTATCTGTGCTCCCTAAAAGGTGCACCACACCCTTACGGTTTTGACTCCAGGTTAAATCCATGTTCAGGAAGCACTACTTTGGTAGCCAAAATCCATGTGTAATCTGTGTCAAGGAAATTGCTCCCGTGTGTGTCAATGCTACTGACAGAACTATTAGGCCTCAGTATTAATGGCTTGCTGAAACACACAGCTAAACAAACAACTGCCACAGCTAGCTTACCCTGTCTTTGCCCTGAGGGGTCTACACAGGGAATACAGAACCAATAAAAACACTGCTAATTAGGTTAAAAACTAAATAATGTCTAAGATCCACAAGTAAAATACGCTGAATCTTAATAGAAGTAATGGTTTGTGACACAGCCTCTTAAATTGATAACATCAGAATACTCACAATACTGTAATCTAAGACCAACTGAAGTTGAACAGGAATAACACCAGCACTGGTTAAGGGTGGTCAATATTAAGGTTATGCCAGTGAAACATACATTTGAGTCACTAAAGATACATTCTATGTAATTAGCTGAAACTCTAACAACCTGGAGGATTAATGAGTATTACAGATGTGATGGCAAAGCCATTTGCTCTATATGATGGATACACAAGGCCAACCATTAAGGGCAGCCCCGGTGCAGTCTGCTACTTCAATGGCAGCTCTGCACTGTCCAGCAGAGCTAATGAGACATCACTCTCCACTAGATTCCCATTCATTTTGATGGACATAAAGTTCAGCTCTGTCCACAGCTGTTGAGTCACATGACTAGAGGCCATAAGCCTGGTGTGAGAAAATGTTGCTGAACACCTCAGAGGAGTCTACAATTAATGCAGTGCACAATATCATAATAGCCTAGCGGCTACATCTTCAGTAATTGCATAGCTGTCAATACGGAAAATACATCAGTGAGCTACAAAACATGGCTGTAATGAAAATAAGAATTTTCCATCCAGCTTCCCACGAAAGAGGAAAAAAAATAAGTAATAAACCAGAGGCAACATGCAAAAACAGAAGAATATTTCAAAACCTAACTGTCGTTTAAGTGAATTCCCCCCTAAGCTCCAGCTTCCTTCCTCCCCCTGACACAAGGTTGCTATGGTCTCAGACCGGGCTCCCTGTGGGATGAACATGAGATATGCCGATGAGATATGCTCATACACTCTCTGTATATATGTGCATGTGTGTCAGCGGGGGGGATGGAGGGCGTGTGCCTGGCCACTATGTGTGACTGTGTATGCTATACGTGTGTGTGTGTGTGTGCGTGTGTGAAAGAGAGAGATCCCACCAGTGGTCCATATTGTGTATAAAGACTTTGCCTATAGTAAATCCCCAGAGGTGACGGCCTAACCCAAACATTCAGCTGTCAATCACTATAAGCCACCAAGCACGGTCATGACCCGGGAACAGGAAGAGGCCCTGTTGTCCCTGAACAGATCGCACTGTGCTACTCTGGAGGGAGCCGTGTATATAGAGATGTATCTGTGTGTTCAACTTACTATTCAGTATAGTTGCGGGAGCTCATCATAAGTGGTGGACGTTCTGCATCTAGAAATGATGAATGTGATTGAGCATCACTGTTTCTGCAGAATGTGCTCAACACTCGCCCACTTACCATTCATATTATTGGTGGAATAACTACACTTATTGAAACAGCATCGGAATCAGCCACGCCTGTCCTTTTTACAAAACCCAAGATCAGAGCGAAGTACATATTCCTGGTATTCTCTGATCTTCTGTTAAATAAGGATGCATCCGATACGCCGAGTCAGTATCGGCCCCGACACTGACCTCATCAAGCAGATTAGGTATCGGCCATGCTGTAAGTGACCCGCGTTACGTACAGTTCTTTTTTCTTCCAGTGTTGTTATAAAGTGCAGCGTTTCCGCCATCAGTTCTATTCAATTCGTTCAGGCTGCCAGCTCAGTTTTCTAGCGCCGCAAAAATGTTGCCCTGGCTTAACGTCACCTGACATAAAAAATAAGCGCATGCAAACACACGTTTATTCATGCACACAAACTCATGCACACACACACACACACACTTGACCTCCATGCGGAATTTCAACCTCGTGAGGTGAAGACCGCCCAAAGGAGGGGACCTTTCCGTCAAACCGACCAACCATCAGAGCTGCTGAGCTGCTGGTCGGAGGTGAAAACTAGTTCAATGATTTCCACACGGTGAAGTAGAAATATTGTACATTTTGGGAAAAACAGCACTGGAATCGGAACGAGAGTCAGTATCGGCAGAAACAGTGACTTAAGGTGTCCGGAGAGAGGGGGAAAAAAGGTTGGACTGGTACGTCTGCGTCCACGTAGGAGGCTTCCAGTGAGTAAAACACTGATGTTGGCTGGTGCCACGAAAGTAGGTCAGCAAAATCAAAACTGTCCGTTCTCTCAGTCTTCACCGCGTTGACGCCGGCATACCTGGCAACTGGAACGTCACACTATTCTACGTTTCTCTTCCTGTTGCAGTCTCACTCGCTCTCGGGACTTATTCATTATTTTGCTCCCCTCTTTTTCGCTTAGCGGTCGGTGTCTACTGCGGTAAAAGGGTCTACAGGTACTGCGGTGATGCAAAAACTAAGTTAATCAAAATATTAGTCCCCATGTTCTATGTGTGAGAGTGTGGAGGAAGGCTGGGGGGACACCTGGCACCTATTTAAATATTTACCCAGGCAGGAATCACTGCTACGGGGACATTTCTCTTGACATACCACGTCCCCTGCTTTTCCACTCCACATCCAAGAACACTTAATACTGATTAATACAAACACACAGTCCTAATGCATTACCCACTTTGTGGAGATAAGTGGCAAAGCTGCTGCAGGCTGGGGATTTGTGAGTGACGTCGTGGTTGTCTAGAAAGACCTGGAGGCAAGGGAGGCAAGAGGAGGACGACACATGGAGATGCTTTAAAGAAAAGGAGCTACGTCCTCATACTAGTACATTTTGCAAGCTACTAATCAGACGATGGCTCGTTCACTGTCGTTCATCTTTCCGCTCACTGGGGAAGTGTTCATAAGCTCTATTGGCGAGGTGTGACGCTACATCATCATCCCTCAGGATACAGTTTTGTTCAAATGTGTGTTGTGTGCTTCGGTGAGTGGAGCGCCGATGCTGTGGGATATGTAAACGTTCTGGCGTTCATATATTTCAGAAATTCTGCTAAGTCAAAAGGTTTTGTATAATCACACAGAGCATCCTGCGTTTTCCTGCAAAAGGCTAATTCAATGAGTGATAATGACAATGTTTCTTCTCTGTCAGTCTGTGTGTCAGTGGCTCTCAGCGAGCGTCGGCTTCTTTGAGTGTCCCGGTGTGTGATGAAGTATGTGAAAGGTTGACGGAGGGAGTGTGAGAAAAGGAACAGACGGAGAGACAAAAACACATGTACTGTGTGTTTGTCTCCGAGCCAGTGAATGAAATATACGGGCTGAAGAGAGAGAATGAGTGTATGAGTGTGTGTGCGTGTGTGTGTGTGTGTGTCCTGGCACGTGTGAGGTGGTGTGTGGGCGTCGAGAGGGAAAGCTCATAAAACCCATGATCACACTGATGAGGTCACGGGGAGTGAAACCGGAGAAAGCCTTTCATTTCCTGTCTCATTCCATCCCTCTCTCTCCTACCTCCATTCATCCATCTCTCCTCCACACTTTCTGCCTATACTTCCCTTTTGTTTTTCACCACCGATGCCAAAAGGGCAAACTCTTTCTCACTCTCTGCTTATCTGGAATTCTTCAGTGACACCAAAACACTGGAAAATAAGAATAAGAGTGAGTCTTTTTTTTTTTTCAAGTGACTGATGTTTGCGTTCAGCACAACACACGTTCTTGGTTCTCGCATTTAAACGTGTCTCTCTTGTGCTCTTAATTGTACCACTGATGTAACCACACATGTAGTGTTTGTTTCATAATGTGTATGTCATCATTTGTTGTACTGTCATTCTTTAAAATACGGAAGCAATTCAACAAACTCGGGCTGCACCAAACGTTTATTAATCCTAACTCCGAAAACCCAAAGTGACATCTTCAAATGTCTCGTTTTGTCCAACAAACAGTCCAATAACTAAAGATATTCAGCTTGCAATCATAAAAGAATCCTCCAAAAGGCCAAAGTCAGCAACACTGACAGCACGTCCCTTCAGGCTTTTCTCAAAGGCCACTCCCCAAAAATGATTAGAATGAATGTAAACAACGAACATAGCCATGAATTTTTACCTCTTTTCTTTTGTCGGCGCATTTGATTTATTGATTGCTGTCGGGGTGTAAGGAAAATGTCAACAAGTATAACCAAAATGCTTTAAAAGATTACCAACCTTTGTTTCAAAGTAACCACATGCCGTTCATTAATGATCTCCGAAAAGTGAAAACCCCAAATTCATATCTACACAAAGCAAAATGTAGATTTATGGGAATAGATGTTTGAAATACAGACTGAAATTAAGACATTTTTTAAGAATTGTTAATATTTTTTTTATGGCAATTCAGCCATCTGCAAAACTTTCAGTGAATGAGAGATAAAACTAAAGACTATAAAAGAACTGCTCCAAAATATAAATGTATTTTTAGGTTGACGTGCATTGCAAAACTCTCAAAATGTGTTAGACGTTTACACACAAGATTTTGCCCAGTTCCAGTCAACAGAGCGCTGCTTGCAGGGAGGAAGCTACAGGGAGGAAAGTGAAACGCCGATTTGAGTCCGTCACCAGCTGTGTGGAGTCAACATGCGAGCACAATCTTTGATATTGCTGTCAGTGAAAACGTGTGTTGACCACAGAGAATGGTTTTTCCAACAAAACTTACATCTGCAGCCAAAGGAAGACTGTATTGATGTCAGTGGTCCCGCCGCTAACCAGTGGCCTCTTATGTTCTGAAACCAGCACAAACCATTGCAATCACAGAGGAAAGGGAACAGGGACCTGTTGACAGCACAAAGCACCTGAGGAAAGGACACTGTGGCTAGAGATGTACAGTAAAAAAAAAAAAAAAAGGTAATATAATATAGTATCTGATCCTAAAGCAGCCATGTGACACAGTATCAATAATTCCTGACACTGACTGCACATTACCATTATTTTCTTTTTCTTTCATACGTCTGCTCCAGTATTCACATACCTCCTTGGTATTAGATGTGGAGAACAGAACTATTAAAACAGATTACCACGGCTCCCTCTGATTTGTTGTAGTTTACAACAATTTCAGGAAAAACTTTTTACAGCAGATAGCAACATAATCAACATGGTGTATATTTAGCCTGTGCTGCACTGACTCGTGCTATTGGTTGTACAGTAATAAGCGCTGCAGCCTTCAGGGATTGTTCACAGTGCTTTCGACTTCCACTCGTGTTTTTTTTTTTTTTTTGACAGGTGGTGTGCGAAATCAGAGCTCGACAAACACGACTATATTCTGGACACAATGTCCGCGTAGCGGGATGCATTTACTAGCTGTAAGAACCGTTCTCTCTGCTACTGTGTCAAGAAAGTTTAATTATTTTTTTGCATCCACCTGCGTCTCTGTGGCTGGAGCGTGAACACACGACGAGGAACGACAGCCCCTGCATGTGCACTCGGGACGCTTTTATTTGTTAACGTGACTTTTAAAAGCCTTTAAAATTATAAAGACAACAAATAGCTTGCCATCAATTTCACCAAAACGTCCATGCACACCTGAGCTCACTCCATAACACAACAGCTGTGAACCAGGGCAGCCGCGGATGACGGGGGAACTACACAACTCCTCCCGCAGTCGCTCTTCTTCTTATCACGGGCTCATTACTGGTCAGTGTTGGACACAAACTCCAAGGGGCAGCAGTAGCTGGCTGCCTGCCAGATTGCCTGTCCCATCTGTGTGCTCACGTTTAGCACAGGGAGGAAAATTAAAGGCGGGAAAAGCAGGAGCGATGCTGAGGGGAAGCTGTGGCGAATACATGTACGAATACATGTGTTCCCCATGACAAAAACACTGAAGACCGTGCCAGGAGACGGTATGCGGCAACCAACACAAACGCGAGACAACAAAATGACAGATGGAGTTAACGTCAGATAAAATAAGCCACCTTGATGAGGACACGGAATCCGGTTTGAATAATGAGTGTGCAAAGAAAGAATAGAGCACAGTATGTAAAACGAGTCTGTGTGTGTGTAGTTCTCTCAGATCATCGCTGAGCAAAACTGCCACTTCTGATTAACCTTGATCGAACTTCTCTTTGTGTTTGTGTGTCTACAATGTATTCCATTCGTTCCCCAAAGGGGAGCCGGTGAAGCAGCGGCACTAACAGTGATTAGGTATTCGGCATTCAGTATAGAGTTCAGCACAAGGGACCTCAGGCTTTCTCAGAACCATATTTGATGTATTTTCTTTTTTATTTATTCCAGTTTCATGAAAACAAACAAATTAGATAATGTGGATGGGGAGTCTGGGATTAATTTTGAAGCAGCTGATTAGTGTGTGTTTGTGTGTGTGTGTCCTGGGATAATTGTGTCTGGGACCATGCCTAAAAAGCCTTCAGGCTTTACTGCAGTCTGGGAGATAGAACCCCGCCTCCTCCTCTTTTTCTCCTAGTCTCCGCCCATCCCCCCTCCATCCCGTCTTCTCACATTTTCCTGTTTTTTAACTGGTGTCTTTCCTCTTTCCATCACTCAACACATCCGCTCCTCATTTTCTCCCCGCTTCATGCCATCCTCCTACTTTTCAATTCTCATCCATGCCGCTCCTCACACTGCTGAGTACATCACTTGCTGAATATGTCGAGAAAATATACATCACGTGCATACGGTATATCTTATGTCACACTGACTTTTTGACAGTTTAAAATCTGTTTAAGATTACAAGTTCCTCAGTTGGTTTGTTCCAGTGTCCACAAACACTGTAAACAACGTCTGCTTTAAATAGAGATACAAACAAGTGGCTTGACAAACTGTTGACAAAAGAGTTGAAGGATGGCGAACAATATGTGAACTAGTGTTGAAGTAGTTTTATTTTCAGAAAAATTAAACAATGAAGCTATCTACTGCTTAAGTGTGAATAATTGTGGGTTCCGAGCTTCTCCAAGTCTTCTCTACTGACCAGTAGACGGCAGTGTGTGCAGGAAGTTGATGGACAAAAAGGGACACGCTTTGCCTTGAATCGGGCAATCGCGGTTAAGTGTTCAAGATAAAGTACCGCTCCCAAAGACGCACAAGGAGCATAACGAGGCTGAGAATAAGTACTACCTGAGAAAACGACTTCAGGGGAAAGAAAGTCTCCCAGGAATTAAGATAACTGTGAGAAAGTTTGGCTTGAATTGATCTCACTGGACTTGAAACAGCAATCCAGAGATTAATTATTATAGGATTCTTGTAATTGTAAGTAAAATTGTAAGTAATGCCGACATATGTTGAATGTGTATTACGATATTAAAGTAATTCCTATAGATACACTTAACAGTTTGCCTGGTAAAATGACCACCATGAAATAACATGCCTTTCAGTATCTGTTTATCTGATAGCCTGTCATAAATAAAAATACAGTGCAATACTGATGGGAGATAAGTGACTATTGCAGGATCCTGATCAGGTCCAACTCGATCCTTCCCCTCTCAAGGTCCAGATTCAGAACCCGGACCTCCACCCGCTCCCCGGGTCCCAGCGCCAGGCTGCGGCGGCGCTGGCTCGCAGGCAGTTTGTCCAGGGTGATTTTGCTCTTGTGGATGAGGCCCGCGCGGCCAACACCGATATCTACAAAAGCCCCGAACAGAGATGTGTTGTCCACCCGGCCCGTCAGCACCGCACCCACCCGCAGATCACTCATCGACACAATGCCTCGCTTAAAGTCTGCTTGCCCAAAATCTGGGGATGGAGATAAAAAGAGAGAGAACATAAAAAAAAAGTGAGGCGGTTAGAAGCTAGAAGTGAGGAACAGGGATCAAAATCAGGTACGGGTGGCAGCTAGCACAAATGCTTGGGAGGAGAGACGGGAAAGGGGGGTACAGGAAAGCGAGGGGGGCGGGGCCTGAGATGACAAACAGATATTACATTTCAAGCAGAAACCCAATACTTGTGTCTGCATACTTCCACATTTCTCAGCATTCTATGCTACCCTACTTTCCACTTGGCCTGTTCATGAGAGATCTTTTTTCCTTTCTGTAGCATTAACACAAACAAGGAAGGCTCGCGCCCCAGGAAATAGTCCGGTCCAATTATCCTCCCCACAGCACTGATTTCATGTGGTAGCCTCGGCCCATCTGTTTACTCAGCTGAGCACTGGCTAGGAGGCCAAGCGTAGTGTGCTGCAACCGAATAGGGCCAACCTGAGCATGAACCTTGAAGCCGGGTTCCTTCATTTTAAGAAGTTAGGCAGCACTAACTGGGTATCCAGGCTTGACTTTTTTTTTATCTCTCCACATGGAGATGTATGAAAAGGAGAGCCTGGTAATAAGCCAAATAAAGTTATTTTGTATTGAAATCACCAGTCTGGAAATTGGCCAACAATTGTAAAACCCAGAACCCAGATTCATTTAAGTGTGCACATAAGAACAGACCAAGTAGCCCTATGTTTCTTTATAAGTGAGAGACTATTGACTGTTCAATTCTTAAAATTATGTTTCCAGAATCAGTGAATATGACAACATATAACGTAGGTATCCAATGAATGAAGACTTAGCTTCATGCGCTGCTACACACTCAATAATAGCAAATATAATAATGTTCTTTTCTTTTTTCAATAGTGAGTACCATCTTCAAACTACCAGCTTTAATAGCTTGTAGCTTTAATCAGAGACTTTTATTTATATGTCCTATTTCGCACTAAATAAGCTTGAATTAAATCTAACATATATTAGATGTATTCGAGATGTGACAGAAATTCTTCTGAAATGAATTTGAACTTCAGCCAAACAGCTGAAAATCGATGTATGTACGATTTATTGATATGTTAATGTGCACCCTGAACTGAGTATGTGATTATGGGGAAAGACAGAGGTCTTTGTGTGCAAAGATATTTTGTTTTACAGCCCAGTCTGCTGGAGCCCTCTCAGAAACACACTTGTGTTGTTGGGCTACAGGGAGGAAGCCACGGCACTGTCAGATCCTATTAGGTTACACTGCCAAGACATGCCTATTATAATAAAAAAAGGCACACGAAAAGACAGTGTGTGTCGTAACTAGCAAACCAGTCAAAGAACTGGACAAATACACCTTCAACTCTCTATCAGTCAGTAGGGACCAATAGAGGACATTAAGAAGGAAAGATGAGAGACTATGAGACGTTACTGTGACTGCCAGGTTGCAGACATGTGCAGTCTATTCATTTTTATACGATCCAAAACAATGATAGTGTTGTGCTCAGTGACACTGAATTTTGCAAAAAAAAATATATGTAGTTATAGCAGATGTGTGACCTCAGATTCATGTCATCACTTGGTAAGCGTGCCCTGTTTTCTTACTTTGAGATGAACTGCTCTTGTTATCCATGAAGCTGTCCCTGTTTCTACCTTCTGCTTGTATCGGTTCTTTGCACCCGATTATTATTATTATTATTATTATCCACTCACTATTTACCTATTGACCACCTTGTGGTTGTAATGTTTTCAATGTTTTCACTAACGAATGTATATGGTTCGTCTTTGTCTTTTTGTTGGTTTTATGTCTCAACGTGGCCATACTGATACTTGTATTTCTACTTTATATATAATCTGTCACTGTGTTGTATTGATTGTGATATCTGTGGGGACCCCTTGAAAAACCAGATGGTACATCAAAAAGGGTTTTATTCGATTAATAATCTTTTTTTGACAGCTATGGGAAATACTGGGGAGTTTATCTGTGGTTTTGCTCCTTTTGGATTCTTATTGATGAATACATGTGGTGTGTGCATGTAAACATTGCTCAATTCCTTTTGCAATCTGAAATATCAAACCATTCAGAAATGAGAGTAAATGTTGTTCCCATGGATGAATATGCTGTATTTGTTCCTCTAGGAAACATTTGCCTGCCTTTTGACTTTGTAAGCTGGTTCTTCGCGTCCTTCAACAATTTAAATCACGGACAGATATCTGACAATAACCAGATGTTTTGCGCAAGAACACATTTTGGTCTCATTTCATTGTGACCGGCAGGAGTCTTACTTTGTCTTATGTCAAACCCAGGAGGCTGCGTGAGGCCGTCTATGATGAGTTTGAGGGTCTCAGGTGTGGTGTCCAATGTCTTGGCCAGTTCCTCGACACTGCTGGTCCCAACCTTGCTCTCCACACACCGTTGCAGGCCTGCACTCCCGATCTGGTCTGCACTCCCACCCACGAGGGACAGAAAGCTGGAAACAAGTGAAGATTATTATTAAAAAAAATATATGAAAAATGTAGCGCAGAGTGTGAAACCTAAACTATATATTTGTGTGTTTGGGTATGCACACACAGGGTATGTGAATGTGAGTGGTCCTAGTTGGGCTAAAGCACATGGAGCACCTCCCTCGCAGAGGGATGGAGTAACTCGCAGGAAAAGAGGAAGGGGGTGGGGGGGAAAGTGACGACAGACTGGGAAGAATGATTAGGAAAAGTAAAGTATAACTGTCAAAAAGGAGAGAAACAAAAGATGAGAAAAGCAAAGACGTAGCAAGTATGGAGCGAAAAGCTAAGCTAATGCAGGTAAAGTGAGAGGGCGCTGGTGGGGGGAAGAGGGAGAGCGGGAGAGGTGTGGGAGTAAATACACACAAAGCCATGAGTTGCAGAGGCGAGGGCTTTCTGTTCTAAAAGCACAAATGCACATTTATTTTACCCCCTATTAAATCAGGTAAATCCGCAGTGGGCTGTAAACACCCTGACACCTTGTCTCATGAAACTGCCTCCACTTTGCTAAGGTTGGACTGTTTGTCCATCTGTTCAGCGCCTGGAAAAATCTCCCTCCATCACTTTATTCTAGCAGGATGTCCCACCTCCAAAATGTCTAGACAGTCAGTCAGGTTGCACCATTTAAAACTCACTGAGCCCGAGATTGGAATCAAAACTAATTAGCTAGCCTTGTAACACACCGGCATGAGAGCCAGAGTAGCAAATAGAGGTGATGGAAACTTTGTGTGTCTTTGTGAGCGTTGTGCGTACTGTATATATATATATATATATTATTTACAGCAGGCACTTTTCACAGCTATAGTGTTATATATATGAACGCATTTGCCTCTACGCATGTGTCCCTGTGTGGACCAGCTGGGTAGCGTCCTTGATGAATGTCGCTCACTGGCAGCATGACGCCTAACAGACTCTGCAGCTGTCCCCGCCTCCCCCCACCATGATGGACAGAACAGGTGGACACACGCATATTAGAACACACACACACACACATACATACACACACAAAGTTGATTCATACACAGTGTTGTTCAGAAATCCTCATTTGGCCGTGGCAGAGACAGTGCGGCTGCAACGGGACACGGCTTGTGTACAAACTATGTATGAGACAGCTGGGGCGTGGAGAGGCCCCTGCCAGCCAACTCACCGTCTACCGTCCAAAAAGGGGGAGACAAGAGGAATCAATCCCTCAACACTCGCGAGCCAGATCGGTGCAAAATAGTAGCCGAGTGTGTGCCAGAAATGGCTTAGTGGTGAGGAAACAGCACCTTTGGACCGAAACGGATGCCTGTCCAACACTAGGATCTCGTCTCCTCCGTCTTCTTAAACTTTCCAACCGTATATCGCTTTACAGGGAAATAAATACTTGCATCTTGGTTGCCTAGAGGTCTAAGACGCATACCACAGCGCCCATGGTTTGAATCCAGCCTGGGACCTTTGGTGCAGGTCATCCCTCTTCCTCTCTCTTACTCACAATGTTTCCTGTCTTTCTCTCCCGTGTCGACCTTTTCAAAAATGCCCCAAAAGATCTGCAGCACTCACTAGACGAGAGTATCAAATGCAGCACAGGAGGAAATATTTTCTCCCTGATGAAGTGTAACAGGCAAAAGTATATCATACGTCTCAGTTCTCATTTTATAATTTCTTACAGACACTCAAAGAGAAACGTATAGTTTACTGAACCAGTAGGACTTCAACAACTTAATGCTTGCTGAACCTCAAACCGTTCAAACATCAGACAGTTAAAAGAGGGTACACACATTTGACCGTATTTAGGAGCATCCCTTCAACCTCTGAGAGAAAAAAAACATTGATGACGGAATGATAGAGGGAGAGCAGAGAGAGGGCGACAGCAGTGTTGAACTAAGAGCAGCCTGCATTCTGGATAAAGACCGTACAATTGTTTTGGTGGGTGGTGAGTTCTACGTTCAGGTGTGTGTGGTGAGTATGTCTGTGTTGCCCATCTCATTTTTCCAAGGGTGTATGTTAGTATTTAAGGGGTACCAGGAGTGCAGAGGCCTCCACAGTGTTGGGTTCATACTCATGTAATTACTACCAACGCTGTGTGTGTGTGTCAGTGTGTGTTTGTGGTATGTGTGTGTGTGTGTGTGTATGTGTGAATGTGGGGTTGGGTGGGCTAGGATATAGATTTTATCCAGGCGCACAGCAAGAACCCACTCTGTCTTGTATTATAGAAATATTGGGCCCCGACTGTTAAATATAGGAGTATTCATCATAGAGTGGAACCGCTCTGTCTCATATCACAGTAAAACTATGTATTTCATGGAATGGAGCCGACTGCACAAGAACACAATGCTTCATTGACATTTTGATGTTAGATATTCTAACAAAGTAGATCCTCTACAACTTCCTCAAACATCATTTACAGAAAAGTTGCATATCAATATTTACTTTAATGCAAACATATCTCACTGAAACAAAAAGGTGGACAAATTGTGTGTGTGCATTTACAGTCTACACACGCCTGGTGTGTGTGTGTGTGTGTGTGTGTGTGTGTGTGTGTGTTATATGGTTACAAAAAGGGGTGATGTTGGGGGCTGTGAGCAGTAATGGAAGATACAGTTACACTAATGTGATGAACATGATATTCCATATACGCCATAAAGACAGACACACACACACACACACACACACACACACACACGCACAGACAGCATTCCTCCACAATCCTCCCTGCGTAGCTCCTGCTTTTGTTGGTTGTCGGTGAGGATGTGAGAAGAGCAGTGATGCATTTAATGATCAACACAATTTGAGATCTTTTATCATGAGGGTTGAATGTTTCCAAATATGCTAAGTAGTCCCGCTAAAGAAGAGAATCCCAAAATAAGATTAACTTTCAAAATGTAAAACTGAAGCAAAAAAAGGAAGCGAATCTCAAAGTAAGGAAGGAAAAGAAGGCATGCCGTGTTAATCGCAATGTAGATATTTATTTTAAATTCTAAATTAAATGATTATTTTCTATGAATGACAATAATATTTAAGTTTTTTTTTTTAAACAGACGAATCCAAGTCGAAGACTACACCTGTAATGTGGAGAGCTTATGTGAATAGGCAGCCGAATCCGGTTTTAGTTTAGTCTATTTTGCAGACAGCGGCATGACGTACTCTCTGACTCTGATGATTTATTTTCCATTGCATCAAAACTACACCAGGCCATCTCAATTCCAAGGAAGAGCAAGTGCTGACATGCATTGCTTTTCTTGCGCCATCATCAGACCTCAACCCCGCAGACCGCCGTCGTTAACATTTAAAGAGGGATGTGACATGCTGTGAAACCACGCGACACGCTTTGGGACGTTCTCAAAAAAAACAAAAGGGTTCTCAAATTCTGCAAGGGTTGGTGAAACTGACGCCATCGCAAAATATATGTGCAAGCAGGTGAGAAATTAATTTGCATTGAATTGAGTAAATTGCCAGACGCGGATTATAAAATAGTCATAGCAAAAGATACAATATTTGCCAAAGTCAAGTGAAGACATTTCTACACACTAAATAAGACTTTTTAATAGATGAAAGAAAACGTGTTTAAACTGCTGAAACTGTAAAAAAGTTGTGTCGTTAAAAGTATTATTTATTTATTTTATTCACAAAGGTGGCAAAATCTACAGCCCAAAAACAACAACCCACTCTGCCAGGTGTGGGCAATGATGACTGATGTTTAAGATGGCCCCATGACAACAGCAATATTTGGGCACCTTACAGAGTTGTGATAACAAAACACCACTGAGACAGAAAGACGGACAAGCAGCGAAAGAGAGAAAGAGAGACAGACAAAGAGAGAGCGAGAGAGAGAGAGCAAAAGAGAGAGAAGAGAGACAGAAAAAAGACAAAAGAGAAAACGAAAGAGACAGACAGACAGAGAGAGGAGAGATAGACAGACAGAGAGAGAGAAAGAGAGGTGTCTGCCAAAAACGCAAGAATGAAATTAAAATTTAAGGAAACATGAGCTGTGGACTTGGGGGGGGAAAAGAGAAGGTGTGCACATGTACTGTATGTGTGAGACAGAGAGGACCATTAGAAAGATAGAAAGAGAATAGAGGGGGTATTATAATAGCAGCGGGAGGTTATTTGTCTTTTTAAACCTCTGACCCCCAAACAGCTCTTTGATATCCTATACGATACGGCCTACTGCTGAACACACAGACACATAACCCCACAAACATACATGGTCACTTAGCTAAAGTAGGAAAGATAAGCAAAAACAGTCATACAAGCAGCATCAATCTATCTTCACACACATGCGCGGAGGCCATTAAAGGTGCATCAACATGAGGGGAGCGATGCTTAAAGCCACTAGTGTCAGAACTTATGTAGACTAAACACAGTTGAGTGACTACAGCTGTAAGAGAGCGGGCTCTCTCTCCCTCCCCTCTCTCGCTTTCTCACACTCACAGGACAATACAAGTATTGGGCAGATGTTCAATGTGCTTTTGATATCAGCATCAGCAGCGCTAGCAATCATTTCTCACACCAGGACACACACAAAGCCACACTGACGTACACAAGAGCCAACGCCTCCTCTCTAGTATCCAGTGTCTGTGTAAATCAAATCAGAATCCTCCACCACTATAACCAGCCCCATATGAGACGGTGTCAAAATCAACTCCATCTTAGCCCGAAACATGCTTTGGCCAGTGGGGGTGGGCTGTGTGTGCGTTAGTGGGTTTGTGTGTACTGTACCTCTGAGCCACAACGTAGGACTCTGGGTGTATACAGGTCTGGTCCAAGGGGTTAACCGAGGTTGGTATGGTGACGCCAGCCTTTTTTTTGCCCTTCTTAGCCGCTGGTTTCTCTGGGACAGGGTGAGGTGAAGATTTGGCGCTGTTTGGACAAAGAATGAAAGGTGTTGTAATTTTATCAGGAAGTCCAAGTCTTGAGAGGCAAAGACAACTTTGCATCAAAGGGGTCGATTCACCAAATTACAAAAGAAAACATATTTAGTGGAATGCAGTCATGCATGCGGTTTACGTTATATTTTGTTTGACTCTGAGATTCCTGCTTCCACTCCAATACAGTGGAGGCTAATTCATTTTGTCTGCGCCACTCACACTCTTGAAAGTGCCTTTCAAAATTTTTTAACAAATATATATATGATATATGTACAGTTTGCACACCTGCGTAGGGTTTGCGGGTTGATTCTAATGAAGCCGGCACACTGCTGGTAGGTCTTGGGTCCCATGCCTTTGACCAGTTTGAGTTGCTCCCTGTTGACGATGGGACCATTCTGCTCTCTCCACTCTGCAATACTTCGCGCTCTGCCAGTATTCAGGCCTGCTACATGCCTAGGAAATAAAACAATAAATAAAAAGGGAAAATATCATACAACATTATCACATTTCAAATAAGTTTGTTGAAGACTGTGTGTATATTTCTGAGGACTCTACTCTTCCTCACCTTATCATTCAATATAGAACAGAGTCAAAAATAAAAACTGGAGGAAACCAAAAAATGGGATGTCTTACCAGTACACACGTCTGTGGCGTACTGGTAAGACATCACATCATCGGTTAACCATCATCGCATCGTGGAACTGTGTGTACGCTTAGTCTGAAAGCCACATGAGGTGAGAACATTCTCAGTGTACTTTTTTGCGAACACATTGTTTCTACATCTGGCCCCATATTTCTATAATATATAAACAAGCAGAGCAGATTGTGCCGACTGTGACTTGGCATTTAAACAAGCAGGGGAAACGCTCACAAGCCAATATTTAGTGAGTATATTTGTCCAGTTTTGGCTGAGCGATGCAGTGAGGCGATTTGAAACTCAATTAGGTCTGCTCTGCTAATGCCTACAGTGACTCACTCACACTAAAACGCAAGGCAATGTCAACACTCCACATAATACCTCAGTCATCAACACGTTGGTGTTTGTTTAATGTGTGTAGCATAACTTCTGGCAGGAATGGAAAAAGCTCACTTGCAAAGCAGACAGGTAAACAGATGACCTGATGCCTGCCCTGCAGCTAATGCCAGCTCATTTTATACCATTTGTATCCACTTCAAGTGTATCAAATTTGTGCACTTCTTGTACTTTAAAATCATATGTGTGTGCACTGTACATGCTGTCGTAAATGAGTGCACAGTATACTGCCAAAGATATCTGTGACTATGCATCCATCTACATCTCCATGTGAGAGAGACATGTGTACGTATGTGTGCGTAAGTCTACCTCGCCTAATCCTCTCTGTTGATTCCAGTCGTCCCAATAAGTGAGGCCAGGGTGTGAAGCTTTAGTCCAAACAGAAAGCTGGTGTGTGTGTGTGTGTGTGTGTGTGTGTGTGTGTGTGTGTGTGTGTGTGTGTGTGTGTGTGTGTGTGTGTGTGTGTGTGTTTAAGCATCGAGCAATGCGCCTGTGCATGAGTGTGGATGAAGCTTTGCCATGTTGTGACTGCTAAGGGAAAGTATGTCAGAGGTCTAAGCCCTACTTCATCTCGGTTTCACAATCTCCATGTGTGTGTTTGTGTGTGAAATGGAGAGTGCACATGCTTGTGAGAACATGTACTGTATATATATATTTATATATATATATATATGCGTCTTCATGTGTCGTCTACCTCATCAGCGTCTCGGAGCAGATGTTGATGTCCACCCCGACAAAGCTCACACATTCCTGCACTACGCCGTCCAATGCCGCCTTCAGACCTCCTGCTGAAACATCATGCTACACACACACACACACACACACACACACACACACACACACACACACACACACACACAAAGAAATGTCAGGCTAACAACTGGATTTCGATGAAAAAAAATAACTTTAAATTACTGCATTTGTCTGTTGCACAAATACACAAACTTAAATAATATTTTTTGGATTAAATCAAAAATAAATCAAATAGGATGAGCCATGTATCAGAATCAGAATCAGCTTCATTGGCCATGTGTGTTTACACACACACACATGGAATTTGACTCCGGTTACACGTTGCTCTTACATACACAATATATAATAAACAAGATAAATATAAAAAAAGACATCAAAAATAGTGCAAAGTAGTGCAGATTCTGTTGCATTCTAAAGATAATACTGCTGATTCTGCTGTTGAAATGCGGTCCCAGTATGTTGCAGACTTCTAATGGACTTCACATATCCACGTTCTGTTTACATAAACCCCCAGTTGTATATTTACTCACTATTATATTCCATTTTAGCTTCATGCTACTAATTGGTTTTGTGTAGGCCACATTTCCTCAAGGGGATTAATAAAATGTCATCCTTAAAGAGATAAATAAACGCAGAGAGTATTGGCAATAAAATGCTGTCAAACTGAGAGCGAAAGCGGTTTGATTGACAAGTAGTAGAGCAAGTTAGACGGAGAGAGACAGACAAGAGGGAGATAGGGAGCACAGATGTGAAAAGAGAGGGAGAATGTTTAGTTTGGCTAACAACCTCTCTCCCTTCTACTAACACAGTGTTCTCGTTGCTGTAGCTTGCCGCCGATTTAAGATCCTTCAAATGAACTCTTCACATTTCTCAACCACCAGCCAATCACCTATTAATCTGCACATATTTTCCAAAAGGGCTGGAATCCTTTTCCCTAATAAGGAGCAGGGACGATAGCCAACAATTTAAATGAATAAAGGAGCGGAGCAGAGTGAGGTGAAAGAATATATACACTTAATCAAAACAACACACCAAAATAAGATTTAATTTTTTTTTATGAGGCCTAGCGGTCAACCTCAGACAAAGAGAAGCCCCGAGCTGTAACACAGGGCCAAAAACCAAGAAGTGCAGCTGCAGAAGGATGCCTCAGCAACTGCTCGAGGATTAGCCGACTCTAAACTAGACTACTGTTGTGGCTACGTCTGTGCGTGTGCGCAACTGTTTGTGTGTGCTATGTGTGGACGAACGTGAATGGGACTAGCGTGGGTTGTTGTCTTGTAACATGATCCCGCTCTGAACAAACACTGGCTTGTAAACAGATAACGGCAGCTAGCAAACGCATCCTACTCTGTCAGCAAGAACAGGACAGACGGGGACAGACGAGGACAGACGGGGACAGACGGGGACAGACGGGGACAGACGGGGACAGATGAGGACAGACGGGGACAGACGAGGACAGACGAGGACAGACGGGGACAGACTGGGACAGACTGGGACAGATGAGGACAGACGGGGACAGACGAGGACAGACGAGGACAGACGAGGTCAGACGAGGACAGACGGGGACAGACTGGGACAGACGAGGACAGACGGGGACAGACGGGGACAGACGGGGACAGACAAGGACAGACGAGGACAGACGAGGACAGACGGGGACAGACTGGGACAGACTGGGACAGATGAGGACAGATGAGGACAGACGGGGACAGACGAGGACAGACGAGGACAGACGAGGTCAGACGAGGACAGACGGGGACAGACTGGGACAGACGAGGACAGACGGGGACAGACGGGGACAGACGGGGACAGACAAGGACAGACGAGGACAGACGAGGACAGACGGGGACAGACTGGGACAGACTGGGACAGATGAGGACAGATGAGGACAGACGGGGACAGACAGGGACAGACGGGGACAGACGGGGACAGACGGGGACAGACGGGGACAGACGGGGACAGACGAGGACAGACGGGGACAGACGGGGACAGACGAGGACAGACGAGGACAGACGAGGACAGACGGGGACAGACGGGGACAGACGGGGACAGACGGGGACAGACGAGGACAGACGGGGACAGACGAGGACAGACGGGGACAGACGAGGACAGACGGGGACAGACGGGGACAGACGGGGACAGACGGGGACAGACAAGGACAGACGAGGACAGACATACATTTAGAGACGTTTTAGCAAATATAATTTTTGTTCATTTAAGACATTTTTTGTGATACATTATTAATAATTTCTTCCATTCCCTCTCACTTCGCTGCAGTTTCAAATTTTAAATGAGTATTTTTAGATTGTGGTACTCTTTTAATTAAACAATTGATCTTCCCAGTACTGTTTACAATTAATTATGACTGAATGTTGTTTCCTTTAGAAATAAGATCTCAGCAATTAATTACTGTTTTTAATTCATCTGAATTGTCGGATTTAACGAGCTCAGGTTCTATTTGTATGTGTCCGGTTGGCAAGAACTTCCTTTGAAAGTTTAAACTGTAATATCAGCAACACAACGTTTAGTTTAAACCCATTAGACATTGTGTGATTCAACAGAGAGGGGAAGACGGATGAAGACAGAAAGAGTCGAGTCAGTACCGGAGAGGCAGCGCAGCACCCCTGGTGGTGACTCTTCATGTGACCTGCAGTCTGATTCTTAGTGAGAATACTGAGGCAATACGGCCAGAGGCATCTCGGAGAATATATAAATAACTTTCACAACTGTACGCAGTTCCCACTGAAGGTTTCATGATTACCAGTGAGAAGATATAGAAGATATAGAAAGAGGAGACAGACAAAGAGAGCGCGAGAGAGAGGAAATCACCTGTAATGAAACACCTGAGAAGAATGTTTTCACATGAGAAAGGTGGAGGTGTGCAGGGCAGTGTGAGTTTTAACCTGCAAAGAAACCCCAATGAATGTGTTCTCACATTCCTGTTGAAACCTTATAGAGGCGGAAGCAGCACAATAGATATTGACTGCTAACACAAAAGTGCACAGAGGCGCAGAGCTGTGCTCAATGAAGGATGGGAAGAAAATCTGAACTGTAACTTAAGTATAATTAGTATTCATTTCATTCCAGTTAAATTTAAATAAAATCACAATCCTCACTAATTTGGAAACAATCAATATTTCTAAGAAAAGCCGACTTAACACAAATATTGTATTCTAAATGTATAGTGTTTTAATGTTGACCAGGACAACGCTTGAATATAATCAGCTAGTTGGTTAAACATTCCCAACCCTTTGTTCAGTTGTGCATATACTCATTAACTCATACTGGTATTTCTGTATGTGCACTATCTATATAGAGTTTTTAAGCTATTGTTATAAAATGTGCTTTACTGTATAAATAAAGTGTTGCTTGCTCATGATTCTATGATGATTTGCTAAAAGACAAAGTTGGGGATTTCCTTCTGTGAAATACAGCTGTTCATTTTGCAAAAACTAAATGCACTCTTAAATCTAAACTTATTCTAAAGCTTTTTTAAATGCTATTTATTGCTAAAGGGGGGGGAAAGTACAGTTTGGCAGCGCTCATCTCAGTGAGCTGGGTAATAACTCAAGCGTATTTCTCACATGAACAATGCAAACCTCAGCGATGCATCATAAATTCACATTGGCATGTCTGGTGAAAAAAACTGGCCTTTCATACTTCACTTCAAAAAGATGTGACTTTAAACCACTAAGACCAAGGCTAGATTTAAAAAATGCTATTCACTGGCCTGGTCAAGAACAGTACAATGCTATTATTTCCCGAAGTGTATACTGTGACATGACTCAGTACCCACAGCTATCTGGTCACTGACGCGTGTGTCGTCTAGCATGCACATATAGAAAAGCAGCGCAATCACACTCAAACAAGGAAGAGAGAAAGACAAGTGTTTTTAAAAGGCCATCATTCAAATGCACAGGCACAGATTTAGAGAGTGTTTCTGGCACCAGCAGCAGTGATTTAATGTGCCAGAGTTTGAATGGAAGAGAGCAGCTGTTACAGAAAATGAGCGCGTTCTGCTCTATTAAACATACACACAAATCCAGTATGTGTGTGTGTGTGTCTGTCCTGACAGCAGAGGCCCTCATGGTGCTCTACTCGGTTTACAGTGGCTCTAACTGCACAAATGGAGCATGTCGTTCAGTGTATCGTTCTATGTGGCTCTCAATCCGTGCATCTCTCATTAATCTCACTTAGAGGTAATCAGGAATCATAATTTGGCATAACTTTAGCTACGCCCGCGCAGTGCTCGCGTGGAGCGTTTTTTTCTTCTTCTTTTCTGGTGACTCTGAACTCCACCTCCTCAACACTTCACTTCCACAATTACAGCTTCCTCTCACATGTCTTTTTTTTGTTACCATGTTGCTTTACTCCAACTGACTTTTCTATCGCTGTGGTAGTATCTGACTATTTCACTCAAACCATATTCTTAGCATTTAGATCAGGACTGCAGTTTGGTGTGTGATGGAGAGATAGATTGAGAGAAATTAGCAAGAAAGGTTTTTACAAGAGACATTTCCAGACAAACACTATGATCAAATGTGTCCCCAATCACATCTTTGAACCTTATGGGCAGACCTTCATACACTCTTATTCCGTCCATGCCATTGATACGCGTCCATCCACTTTTAAAACCACCTCCATTCTCCCAGTCCCAACACCTCAAAAATCACCCAGAGCAAATAGACAGGATCCCTACACTACGTGTGACGGTCATGTTGGGATTGGCCAGAAACCAGCTGAAGCCAGCCAACCAACACGCAAGAACAAAGTGCTTCTGTCTGCACCTTGAATACTTGAATGCTGCCGAGTTACCACATGTCAATCTGAGAGAGATAGTGAAAAAGAGTAGAAAGAAATACAGAGAAAACCATAACAAGAAGAGCATATAATGTTATTTTCCCTGATAGAGAATGTGTTGCAACATGAGGCAAATACATAAGCTAAAGCCACAAAACATAAATATAGAGAAGAAAAAAGGAAGGTGAGGCAACTGCTATGAGTTGAGGCGTTGACTGACAATGATGGCGGAGGTCTTTCGGACTGTCAGCAGAGAGAAATACCGTTTATGATGCCACTAAAAGCTTGGCAACTGGAAAAATGCTGGAGCCAGAATGGCTGCATGTACCAAGAGCCTGAGGGCCGTGAATGATTCTTTTTACTCCTTCTGATTGCATCTATGCTTTAAAAAAAAAATCATAAAAAGTGGTGTTTTTTAGATTAAGGGACCAACAAGTCTTATCAAACACAAGTAGAGACAGATGAAGAAAGAAGCGGATATGTCTTTGACACCTATAAGAAACAAATACACTTCTTATGAGTATTAGTATAGATCATTTGGAGTATAATCTCGCCAAATGTTTGCCCTCTTGTGCTTGTGTATAACAATGCTGTGAACCTGTCACTTCCCATCTACCACAATCGGATAATTAATGGACTATGTACAAACTAACAAGGTGCCTGAGGTTATCTGAAGGTCATGCACATCTTGACTGACAGGTTCTATAAGGCTTCTGAGAACTCCGTCTTGAACATACTGCATACTATCCCCATCACGTAGGCTTGGCTAACAGCCTGTGTCTGTGCGTGTGCATGTGTGAAAGCGTGCATAGTTAAATGGTTAAACACCAGTCGTAAATCAGCAGCTGAAAGTGATATGACAGCAAGGATATGGCTTTATGGTTTTCCAACACCTTCCATGAATGCCTAATGGCTATTTCTCTACTTCCTGCAAAACAGTCATGCACACACACACACACATACACGCATTACCTGAGGGACTGCAAAACAGAGCATGAGAAAATCGAAACAGGAGAAGTTTCCAGAGAGGCACAGGGATTAATTTTCCAAGAAGGGGAGATCAGCTGATTTTAGGTCATCATTATATACACCCACAAACACATTTTGATTTCCTTTTCCCACTTTATAACCTGAATGATCTTAATTTAAACTCAAAGTGTTCTGATGTTTGTGTGTTTTACCCATCAACCACTGGTTTATTTCCTTCCATATAAGGAACGAAATAACTAGGTATGCCCGGATCCATCCTTTACAGTCCCGATAACGAAAGCAATACCTGGGCCATCGCCCCATACCAATCAAACACTAGTGGTTGTATGCCAGTGACTGGGATCATTCAAGACAAATTATTCATTAAGATGTGGATGAGCCTGTTTAAATCCATTATATCAGCAAAGACACAAGTGTGACTCATCAAACAGCCTTACTAAACACATGCTGATGACAGACCTACTGCAAGGGGAATAATTAAAATAGTAGCAAATAATGTTTGGCAGCTTCTGCCACTGATCAAGTCTTTAAGGGCGAGTTTTGTTTTTCCCATGCCTCAAAACACAAGAGGCAGGAACTATCAATCACTGACAACCCTCCACGGCTCTCCTTCTTTCTCTCAGCTCTGTCTGCTCCTGTCTCCCTGTAGGCACTCCCATTTAACGGTGAGAGAATGCATGCTCAAACACACACACGTACACATTTGCACAATCGCAGGGCAGAAATGCCAGAAGATATGTTCTTTTTAGCTGAAAAGTTAAAAACTCTGGCGACACTTGTATGCTTTCAATGCGTGTCCACAATACATGTTCTACCACTTGAGAGAGAGAGAGAGAGAGAGAGAGAGAGAGAGAGAGAGAGAGAGAGAGAGAGAGAGAGAGAGAGGAAGAACATGGCACGGAAAGAAGGAGAGGACAGGGAGCCAGTTGGACAAGCGGGAAAATTCTATCAAAAAGAAGAAAAGTGGAGCCAGAGAAGGAGATCGGCTGAGAGAGGTGAGGAGAAGAGTGACAGTTTCTTTAATATCCGGCTGGCGGGCGATGTTTTCTTACACAGCAGTGTGTGTCTGTGTGTGTATTTTCCAGTAGCAGTTAGTTTCACAGCCCTGGGGATCACCCAGCTGTCAACAGACCATAGCAACATAAAGAGCTGATTGACAGATGGAGGAGCTGTCCAAGGGCCACACCCACAAAGTGTCTAATTGTAAAGAACACAAGGCTCCTGAAATGTTTGTCTATGTAAGTGTTTCTAAAATACAAACACAATTTAGCGCAGATATATCGGAATGTGTTTAATTAAATTGTACTGTATAACTGCAAATATATATACACACACACACATCTATATATAAATACTACTGATACTGCCATTCAAACAGACGTGCATCTGGCAAGCTCAGTATCCAGAAAAACCCGCCTGCCAGAGGTACTGTAGTGAAAACACTGTTCCCACACCAATAGTTACGTCCAATCTGATTTTAATGGGCCTCACTTTTTTAGCCCTCAGCTCATTTCCTCCTTTCTCTCAGAGCTGTCACTCACTGGGTCAGCAGAGGGAGAGAGAAAGAGAGAGCATGCTGTGCCAGCTGTCTAGAGTTACATCTGCCCTTTTGCTGTTTGGGTCTAATGGCAATAAACTCTCA
Source organism: Myoxocephalus aenaeus (assembly GCA_038501785.1). Lineage (NCBI taxonomy): Eukaryota > Metazoa > Chordata > Actinopteri > Perciformes > Cottidae > Myoxocephalus > Myoxocephalus aenaeus. The sequence continues at coordinate 124,647 of JBAMJR010000172.1, forward strand.
GAAAGCTCAAAATGCCATGAATCACACAAAGAACATGCAAGAAAACGCACATATGCATGAGTGCACTTCTCTCACACTCATGTCCTCACAAATACATACACTATTACAAATGGAGACACACAGACACACATATACAAGCACACACACTTAACCCTTTAGACTTTGAAAAGGGAATGGAGAGAGTAGTGTGTACGTGTGTGTGTGTGCGCGTGTGTGTGAGCTGACGCGCAGGTCAAAGTGATGTCCCATCTCATATCTGTCAGCACCCAGAGTTTATTTACCCGGTTATATTATCATTTGTTGACCTAGTCACATGATCTGAGAGCAGGAGGTGCAGAACCCCAGGCACCCAAGAGAGCCCAGTCAGGACGTGATGAGAGACACGGGCCTGAGACCTAACACACTCAGCCACACGTATACACAACCACTTGCACAATAAAGCCTTCTCCTTTCTCCTTTAAATCTCCATTTTGCCCTCACCCTCAAATCCCCTTCATTATTCTGTATACCCTTTGTCACCCTATGCTGTCTTTTTTTTTTAACCCCTTCTTCCTCCTCTTCTTCCTCCTCGCATCTGAAGTAGTCGTCAGTGGGGATTCTTCCTCAACCCTGTTTGATTCTTTTTCTTGCTCTGTCTGCCAACACCAACAACTAATTATACTTTTACGTGGCCAGAAAAAGACATTTTGACATTGACGAGTATAAATACATCTTAACCAGTGCATTTCTTAGCTACAATACATGCTAAACATAACTGGCTTAGTGTACAGGAGCATCCTGTCAGTAATCCTGATGCATTCAGGCTTTAGCGCAATTCCTTGGAAGACTGATTTAGCATTTCACAACAATTAGTCAATTCATCTGTTAGTTGATCCATAAAACAATCAATTGACAACTATTTTGATAATTAATTAATTGTTCATTGCTACTTATAACAAATTTAAAAAAAAGCCAAACATTCTGATTCCAGGGTGTGAAATTTGAGGATTTCCTGTTTTTGTTTTAGATCATTATTAATCCTTTTAATATCGTTTGACATTTTACTAATTAAATGAATAATGAAAAACATCATCAACAGATTATATAATATGTTGCAGCTCGTCACTCTGCTACTCTGCTACATCAACTCCTCTCCCTTGTTGTTCAACCCGTTGAATGACCTTTTCCATAGCAAAAAAGAAGTGTTAGATGCATATCATCTAAATGCTGTGATCACTGCCAATTTGACCTTATTCTTGCCTTTTTGTTTTGTTCCTATTTCCATCTTCTCATGAACCTTTTCCCCTCACAACCTCCCACAGATGGAGGAAAATACTGCATTAGCAATAGCTGGCGTAAATAGTCAGCACACTGACCTAATGCTTGTCTTCCATTTCTCCTGCACTATTACACGCACATATACACACTTGTAAGGCAGAAAATCAACATTGCGCTAACTGTAGCTTCATCTGCACACGCACACACTTGAGAGCAAATGAAGCACAAGCAAACACACGTCATGCCTGATCTCCATTAATTGAATTAGCTGGCACTCTTCGCATCATCTGTTGACACAGGCCTCAGCCGAGTTTATCTACTTCCCCGTTTGCCTCTCTTCTCTCCACCTTTAACTTTTACTCATTTGTTCCTACAAGTCTTCAACCCCTCGCTCACATTCCCGTTATCCTTCAAGTCTACATTCTCTGCCTGAAATATAAAAGTCACACCTGAACTCTGAAGAAGTCTGAATGAAAACTCGACAGCAGACCAGAGCATACTGTGTACATACTGCTTAAAAATATAAATACCAGCCACTGCAACACAAATAAATCTGTTTTAGGGTTTGAAAGAGGCAATTGATGTTGACGACTATTTTAGTATAGAGTAGTTATAATGTGTTTGAATAGCTGATATGTTCTCCTCCCTTCCTTTATTTTATTCCTTGCGTTAATTACGGTTGTGTGTTGGTTTAAGTAAAATAATTATGCTGCCATTTTGGTCAGGACCATACTGGTTAAATAAATAAAGAGAGGATAAAGAGAACACATTTAAATACACGCCCAATCTTTGCCCATTTGCTGTTTTAACATAAACTACAGCAGACCATGTGTACAATCGTCGGTTATTGTTAGTGTGCTTTTAAATGAACACACACACACACACACAGGTTTGCACAGAATAGTTAACTACTAAAACCACTAGTCAACCCGGCATTGTTCCATCTGTGGTTCTAGCACGGCGCAGTAATAAAGCAGCGGCAGTGCAACACGCTATTACTGCAAGAAAGCTGTTGAGTATCTCACACTCCAACAAGCCTGCTGCGGGTTTAGTCCAATCAGATCGCGGCTCATTTGTTAACAGCCTCACAGAGCTAATCAAGAACTACTATTTCACCTACCCCGATGTGGGTCCCGCCTACGTTCGTTAACCTTTTACTCGTTGTATTTCAAATATGTTTGTTATTGGATGAAAAAAAACATGATATATCTGCCGTAATTAAATCAATCAAATGTGTCAACTATTCGACTACTTTTTGGAAGTAGTTGATGACTCCTAAAATGCAGAAGTTGTGAACGCCCTCCCACGCACGTGCGCGCCCCTTTGCTTTAGTGTAACTCACAGCAGATGCTCCGCAGCTCGAGGTCAAGACGCTCTCACCCACAAGGAGATGAAAACACACTTACCTGGTATGTTCCAATGCCAATGTGTTTAGGATCAATCTTCACAAGCTCAGCCAGTGGATCTTGGACACGTCTTCCAATGGACACTGTCGAGAGAGAGAGAGAGAGAGAGGGGGAGGGAGGGAGGGAGAGGAAACATGTGATTTTGTGTCTCATGAGAGTCTATGGTTTGTGTTTTTCATGAGCTTGCTATCTGAATGAGTTATTAAATATGCAAATTCATATTATATTATAATTACTGAATATGCAAATTGTCTGCATATTACACTGCTGGCCTGAGGGCAGGCCAAACCTAATTGTCATTCCTCCAACCCCATAATAATAATTAAAACTGGCATTCAAATAGAGTCTTTGCACCTGTCATTATCATCCGGATAGATGCCGGAGCCACAAACCTTTAAAACCTCTCATTTCACCAGAGCCGTGCACAGTGGTGCACACATCCAAATGCAGCGAACAAAACAAGACACACGCAGTCTGTATCGTCCAAAGTGGGGTTTGCTTTTAACAAATCTGTCAGGCTGCTGCACATGAGGCCAAATGTCTTTTCCATGCTGGCAGGGCCCAGTGACAAGGAGAAAAATTACAAACAACCTCACTCGCATACACACCATAACACATGACCTCACCCCCGAACTCACACAGGCGGAGAGAGAGGGAGAGAGTAACACAACCAAATAACTGTTCATGTCCCTGTACAAGACAAAGGAAGTGCCAGCTCTAGGTTCGTCATTTTTTTATCAAATTGTCAGTCCTTTATTTGAGAAAACAATAAAAGAGCTCTAATAATGTATAGATTGACAAAAATGTTTTACACATAAGCTATAACACACTGTATGATGAATACAAACTGTTTGCCTGTCCCTCCTGTGCTCCACTGTTTTGTAAGCGTGCATGATGTGTATGTGTTTGAATTCCACTAGTCAGCGATGCAGCGTGCTGCATGAGGCCCGTCAGAATTCAGATCTTTGAGGAGGAATGGACAGACAAAGAGAGAGAGAGCGGGATGGGATGTTAAAGAGGGAGTATGTCTGGAATCAATGGCTCTCCTCTCCCCTCTCTCCTCTCAGGCTGCTGCCTGAGATAATATTTAGACAGGGATGGAGTTTCAATCCTGGCCCTGTGCAGTGCACCACCAAAAGACTCCAAAACGCTTTCCATCTATTCCGTTTCTGACTCAATTCAATTCAATTTAAATGGGCTTTCTTGGCATGTACGTTTCAAGAACAATGTTGCCGAAGTATCAACATACAATTAGTCCAAATATTTGGAAAGTATAGAATAACAGCAATATAAACATTAACACAAGATTAACATTTATAAATATTAATTTTACAGTGTATCCTATGCATGTGTGTGTTTGTGTGTGTGTGTGTGTGTGTGTGTGTGTGTGTGTGTGTGTGTGTGTGTGTGTGTGTGTGTCCAGGTCTCTCTCCCACTCTTTCTGAGACAGTCAGACTCATTAATAGAGTGCAGCATAACTTAATGAAAGTTTATGAGCCACATTTTCAGCGGTGATGTGGCTGCTCTGTTTTTGCAGGTGAAAAAAAGGCAGCCAAATAGTTATGACTTTTCAGGAGCTGCAGCATGGACCGACTGTCACACTGCAGCAAGCAATGAAAGAGGGACAGTCGTCCAGGAAAAAAATTCATCCATACGCTCAATTGATTTTACTCCCTGCCGACTCTTGGCTAATCCCTCACTCAGTCTCAGATCAGAGGGGAGCACAGAAATAAGGTGAACACATAAACAGATGGCTGAAATGTTGCCTGTCCCCACTAGATGTCCCTAGTTCTCCCAACAACAGGGATGACAGATGAAAGGTGCCTTCAACTCACAATTCCCTATATACTACGTTACATGGCCACTCGTATAGACGGAGGCAGAAACACACAGACACAAACACGCCGTCGCCACATCCGACACTGTAGCCATAGCGTCAGTGTCGGATACCCATCCAAAGTCAAACGCTGTAGATTTCTCATGGCTTTCATTAGGGGTATAAATATGAAATCTCCACGGCTCTCAGTGCTGCTGACCACAGGAAACTAGTGGGGAATAAGCCAGCCTCGTTTGATTTACGGCTTTTATAGAGGAAGTCTGCTGGAAGCATTTGTTCTCAAAAACTCTGTGCGATTCTTTTTATATTCTGCTGTGTTTTCGATGATGTCGTACTGTAAGTACACGGAAGAGAGCCACTTGGCAATGCCAGAAATTCCCAGATAGTGTGACAACACTGCATGCTCTGTGGGAATGTTTTCTGTTAGATGACAGCTCACATTATACACTAAATCGTGATTTGTTAGCATCTGAAAAATATTATCATCCCCAGTATTATCATCACTTTGTGTTACTTAGACATCCAATAGAAGAGTATGGAATATATGATATACAAAATGTCCATACTATACTATGTGGACCGTCTGAACTCTCTTTCTGCCACAATCTCTAAACAAAAAAATATGACTTCAAACATTTGCATATACCTACAGTGCACAAGCCATTCACAATTAAAGCTCAAACAATTAGCCGATGAAATCAATTGACAAAACTGTCATGATCACAAATTCGGTATCTTTGGGTTTTGATTGCTGGTTGGACAACACAATCGATTAGTCACTTTGGGCTCTGGGGAATTGACGGGTGTTTTTCACTATTTTATGACATTTTATTGACACAAGTGATGAAGACAATAAGTGACAGCTTAATCAATGATTGAAATAATTGTTAGTTCCAACCCTTTACACAGTGTCTTCCACAACACCAGTAACTAGGGCCCATAAAAACAATGGTCGAGAATATCACACATTTATTGAGTAAAACGTTTAATAACCATCAGATGAAGACAATTAAGCCTGGCTGCTTACCTGCACTCCTATGGTTGGGGTCCATGTCTGGCATCTCTTTGACTGCCTCAGGACTCACACTGTAGATGGATGCTCCTGCCTCACTGGTTATACTGGGGGAAGAAAGAAAAAAAGAAGAAAAAAAAAATATATATATAGGAATAAGAGGCAGTTTGGCTTGTGTATGGGGGGTGGGGTGAGAAAGACAACAGTACAAAGGGAGCCAATTAGGGGTGAGTGGAGACGGAATAAAACATAGTGAGGACTTATTACTGCTTGAAAGACCTAATGGTAAGGCTTTCAAGGAAAAGCACCAGTGCCTTGCACCTTAAAGAATGCAGCTGACAACTTCTCAAACTGGCTACTCATTTGACTGGAGTCAGCCCTTTGTAGTCAAAGCTTGACCATCATTACTGACATCATAGCCAAAATGGCATCACCACTAGTAGTCCTGCCTAACATTAAATGCACAATTACAATCTTTCAAATGCAGGAATTCAACTGAAAGCCAAGTGGAGAACCACACGCATCCCGATTACATGTACTTAGTACGCAACTATGAATTCTAAACATATTCAGAATTGGTCAATTCGTCAGTCCGGTAACTGATTGGGAGCATTATGCCCACTTCATAGTATGGAAGCCACTTTTGGGTAAATATAGATTCCCAATCACCTATTTTTATGTAAGGCCACCTTTGCACATTGAAACGACAGACACTTTAATAACAGACAGTATGAGGCGCTCGTTAAAGCACAGAGCTTCGAGTCCGCCACGGTCAATCACAATCTATGTGACACTACTGCCATCTAGAGGTCATTGGGATGTACTGCTATTTGTCAGTATCTTTTGAACATAACTTAAAAAAAGAAAACCGGCCACAAATATGTGTGTGTTTCTGTAGACACCGACTGCTGTCACTGAGGTCATCAAAAGGAATTTTTCAAAAGTGGAACATGGACATTTAATTGAGGCACCGTGTCATATTTGTAGGAAAAATATTTCCAGAGACGGGGGCCAGATTTCAGTGGAATGTTTCGGTGCAAAGAGATGTTTCTGTCAGACGGACAACGAGAGCTTTCATTAGATACAGTCAAAAGGTGAATTAGGGTTCAGTCCTAATAAATATAATTTCTTAGTTTTTTTTTTGGACATTTCATGTCATACAATTCAGTCATTTGGATACGATTATGTGAAGGGCTTATTGCACAAGATGTGAAGACAACTTCACAAAAACATCTCAAATTGCAACGTCTCACTAAATTCAGATGGAATTGAGCCGACGCTCACGTGCCGATTTCTGTATTAATTACATTTTTACATGAAAATGATCCAATTCTACAGGGTAACATTGGGTTTGTATGGCAACACATTATACCATCTCCCATGTTAATGTATTCAGTCTAAAGTAGGCCGCTTATCATCCATCACCACACAGACAGAATGGTGGTACAACAAAGCCACTGATACCCGTGTTGATGCTACCGACATACAACTGAAGCTGTCATGTTGTTTAGTCCTTCTATTCTCCCGGCTGGATGGAGAGAGGGGGATGACTCGAAGAAGAAAGGGGGGCTTTTCCCCCTCAGGGCTGACCAATATGAGGAAGGGGTCAGCACCTCCTCTATGTCCACAATTCAGAATGAGGCCTTCTGTAGCACACACACGTACACACACGTACACACACACTATCCCAGAGGCCTGGACCTTGCCACAACAACCTTGCCAATTATAAGTATCTTGTTAATGAGGAGTGGCAGAGGCCTTCTGATGGGACTCACATTTAAATGAACTTGTCCCCCCCCCCCCCCCCCCCCCCCCCCCCATCTCTTTCCCCATCCTCTCTATTCATCCCTTCCTCCGCCTCACTGTTCTTTTTGTCAGCTCCTTATCCATCGTGCTGACAGCTGACATATCGCCATGGTGACACAGCTAACGAGCACTGGCACATGACCTTCAAGGAGGTCAAAGCAGAGCTGGTCATTAACCTGACACACTCTGTGTGCGTGAGACAAAGACACAAAGACACACATAATTTATGCCGAGTAAAACACAGAAGATGATATGAATATAATTCTAAAATGTTCACTATACCCAAATCTCTGTCTCTCTTTAAACATAGTATAAAAGACAGACATGGCTCTTAATTATACCACATGGAAATAAAACAGAACCACCACTACCCTCTCATTCAGAGACAGCAGGACAATGGAGGTCAAGTGAAAGAGCGGCAGCCTCTCAGCTGGTTTTTGTTTAAGAAAGAGACGAAATGGAAAAAAAGAACAGGAGAGAACAAAAGTTTTTTTTTTTTAAAGTGAAAAGATATATTTACGAATATAGAAAAATAGAAGACGAGAGGGCATGGAGAGGAAAGAAAGGAAGGCCACCAGCCCCTATCATGTCTAACTTAATTAAGGCTGCCGCTGGGGCAGCTGGGTAACAGCACTGACATGGATACAGCTCTGAGCCCTCACCGCCACAGCGTCCATGGCTGTCGCCATAGTGAGGGCATCATCCTGGCAGCCAGCAGAAGGTTGTCTGCTCCACAGCTCTCTGGCCTAAGTGGATGGATGGTCGAAGCGGAAGCGTGGACACACACACACACACACACACAGAGACACAAAGTCAAAGATCGCCTCTTGGTGTAAAGCGATGACTTGGTGGCCCTGTAGGGTTATCATTTATTCACACTCTCTTTTGCCTTTCTCAGTTGTACACACACACACACACACACACACACACACACACACACACACACACACACACACACACACACACACACGCCTGCCTTTAGCCCGGCCCCGTCCTGGGGCAAAGTCACCAACCTATCTGTTCCCGTACTGGTCGTCTTTGAGACACACCCTTGGGCATGACACACAAACGCACGCACATCATGACTGGCCCCCTGCTGCCCCTCAAGAAACCTGACATTGGAAGAGATGGATACACACTTTGATACCTCATTACATCCTTCTGGCTTGCACAGCCCTAATCTAAATTAAAAACAGCTCATCAGATCAGTCAGAAAAGAAGAGGGGCAATAATATCATCGACTAATTTGATACACGGGACAAAAAGTTGGAGGGTGGGAGAAAGCACTGCAGGTCAAAAAAGAATCAAAGATTGAATTTTGGTTTGAATAAATTGCTATTCTAGGCACATGGATCCAGACAATATTTGAATGTGTAAAAGAAAAGATTATTCAAAGGGTCCAAAATCGTAAACTTGTAATATGGATCTGAAGTACCTCCATCAAAACTGACTGACGTTGTACTGTAGATGTGTATACATTTTTTATTTATTTTTTAAACTCCAGTGCCATTTCTTTGTCAGGAGTCTATTAAGTCATAGTTAATTTAACTGTTAATAGTCATTTATTTTCTACTTCAGATAATTTTCCCCCCAAAATTCTCATGGTTTTGCATGAAAGTTGTGGATATTCACAAATAAGATGCACAAATTTGGCAGATAAATTCTGAATTTTTTTTTTTTTTAAACTAGTGTAATGCGTTATTTATATACGTCTATAATAGAGAACAATATGTAACCTTCCCTCATTTATCTGATGATAATACCTTCAATATCTGAAGAAAATAGGGCACAGTGCCATTTTAGTTATGATAGTATGCCATCAGATGAAACATTTTATCTTTAGGTAACCATGATGGCATCAAAGGGCTCAATGGGATTTCTAACAATCTACCAGTTTCAACTGGTAGATTGTACAAAATTCGAGACGGCTTTCAAGTCGGACACTTGAGAGCACTGGGGACTGCAAACACAAACCCATATAGCTCCATGGTGTTCTGGCTCGATCTGTCACTTTCTTTGTCCACAACTCAGTTTGTGTTCAAGATGCTTGGATTGGCCTCATTTTACTGCCTTAGAAGGAGCTGTGATGTCACATATTACCAGCCCAAAATACATTCATATGAAAAAGACGCACACACATAAGTTTCTCTGTCCCGGCTGCTCAAACAGCTTGGGTCCATTGTTCAGTCAGCTGCAAAGCTTGACCTCAGGGAGACAAATTGAGGGACGCACCATCTCTCTCTCTCTCCCTCTCCCCTTCTCTCTCTCTCTCTCTCTCTCTCTCACACACACACACACACACACACACACGTCGGGTCTGAAGACGATGACATTTTTCACAGAGAAAAGCGTCCAAATGGCAGGTGTCAGGGGCCGTCAGTCTCCAGCACGGCGCTAGAAGGCAGGCAGGCACACGCACACACACATAAACTCCAACTGCCAGTGTGAGGCACGTCTGAAAAGAGCAAAGCCTCACAGACACTCACGTCAATCTGGTAGCAGCAAAGACCTGCACTTGTGTCACGCACATATGCATACACACCAGCATGCGCGCACACACACACACACACACACACACACACACACACACACACACACACACGTTTGTCACACGTAGGACCATCGCAGGGAACACTGGCAGCCTAGGGGAGGACGGCACAGAGGCGGGTGCAAGAGGAAGGAACAGAGGCTGACCACCAGTGAGGCATGGTGGGAGACGAGAGGGGGCTGTGGGTGATATGGATGAGGCTGGCAGATATTCACTGTCCACCACCTGCGAATGCCAAAGGTTATCAGCCCGACACCTCTTTTCTACCAACAACGAACTACACACACACACACACACACACACACACACACACACACACACAAGCCCTTTTCAAGAAACATTGCTTCTTCGTCGGATCATCTGCTGTAAAATAAAAAGGTGTGTAAGACATACATTGAGGGTCGAAGGACAGAGGGTGTCATATGCTGTACAGATTGCAAACATTTTGATTTGTGCTATATTCAAAAGTGAAAAGATATACGAGACCCGGCTATATTCAAACCGCTCTCATAGGTCCGGACGCAAGAAAAGATAGAAAGCAGGAAGGAATGAAGTAAAGAGGGAGGGAAGGAACAAAAAAGAAAAGTCCCTAAGGAAAGTATAGAGGGAGGACACAGATGTCACAGCCTTAGTCGTGCCTTTCCTTTCTCCCTTTTACCCACCCAATGGACAACGTTCAGTCCAAAGATGGGCAGAAGAAAGTATTTCAGTTTTCTGGGAGCAACAACTCAAAGCAGAAGCACACGCCACACTGCTCTCTACCTTTTCTTCCTACTTTTCTCAAATCGTCATCGGTTAACAAATGCCTCTCATAGACGACAGACATTTATCCTTCAGCTCATCTATTTTAGGAGCGCCACCTTTTCCAATGCAACAAATGGATAAATATGTGTTGTATGGTTGCACACATACATGCCAAACGTGTCTTGCTAAAATAGGAAAGGATTTACAAATACAATGTATAACTTTCCTGAAACGGGTTTGTGTGCCTTCCTCTCTCTCTCCTGTATTAAGTCAAAGCCATAACCTCTTCATCATGTACACATGGGTTCATTTTCCTCCTCTGAAATGAAGACACACCCCACAGCCAGGCTGAAGCCTTTCCATGCCTCTAAATCCATCCGTCCCCCTGCTCTCCCTTCTATCCTACTGTCAAACTTTCGATTAGGCCTCAGTGCCTGGATCTCACTCAGTCATCGCTGGTCCTGCCACTGCATGTTCATCACTCACTCAGCCTGGCCCTGGGAGCATGCCTGGACATAGGACATGACAGGGGATACACACACACAGTCATAAATACAGTCTACGCCACTGTCCTACAGGTCCATCAGCTCGCCACTAATAATGATCTCACCCTAATAGGAGGGAGCTGGAGGGCAAGACGGTCAAGGTCTTGCCCTCCAGATAATCAGGCATGTGTGTCAGAGCCGGCGTACACTGTTGGCTATTTGAGTATGTTTCCTGCTGCGACTGCTCGAGTTGCTCTTGGACTACTCTAAGTATGAACCAGTCAAGGAGAGAACAGTGACTACTCCTCGAAAGGGAGACGGCCTTCTCCTCTTATCAGCTACAGAATACAACATCAGGCAAAGTCATGGCTATGTGTGCGAAACAAGTCTAAATAAACTGTATAACTGGTATGACACAACAAATTATAAATCAGACTGAGTAACTTGATGTAGTTCATTTTCAAATTCAAACAAGTTCATATTACAAGTTTCATTGTAATTAATAAATGAAGTAATGAATTAAGTGCAAACAGGGATGCTGACCCTCAAGGGTGTTTATGAAAAAGAGTAAGTGGGTCGGTCATCTCACTGCCTTCAAGACTGACGGAGAAAGTGGTCAAGAAATTGGATGTCGTTTGTGTTTGCCTTTAGCTGTGGTGCGTGTGTGTGTGTGAGTGTTTGTCATCACCATTGCCCAAAGACCTCCCTAACCTTACCCCACATAATCGTACCCTCTGATATCATTAACATCTGCTTGCTGCAGCCAAACACTGTCAACTTCTCACTCTTCATGCATACAGCCCCAAACACTCATTACAATATTCAAATGTGTTTGAGTTCAATCACAAGTTGCGAGAGCAAATAAAAGTTAAGTTTAGTTGAACAAGCTAAAGTAGCCACCACATGCCTCAGACATGTGACAGTGAATTCAGTAAGTAATTTTTCCTCATGTGTACAACTCAATCCAATTGAACATGAACCAGCTTCAACCATTAACCCACACACACCTCCATGTTGCAACTAGAAAAAACAAACTCTTCTCTATTCAAACAGATGGATATGCAAACACTTGACAACAAGAGCCAGTTTGCTTAGTAAAGAAGTTGAAAAAGGCCATCAACAGCTTTGAACACAGTTTATGTAACTTTGAAAAGGGTTTGTCAACCGCCGATTAAAGTGAACCCAACCCATCTCAGAGATGTTGTCTGTAGGGTGTTATTTGTTAAGATGCCAGTAAAGAAATGGGAGCCAATGACACTATGTTAGATCTTCTCAAAAGTACAGGAGTTTCAACTTGAGTGTTGATAGATCAGGACTCACAGTGGCATGTTTGTGTACCAATCAGCTCTCCTCACAAAAATGCAGAAAGGGCAGCTGACGAGGGCGACAAGAGATGACGGCACGTCGCCAAGCAAAATGCTGCAAACCACACACACACACACACACACACACACACACACACACACACACACACACACACACACACACACACACACACACACACCTTCTGTCCCCCCGGTGTTGACAACTTGACAAAGCCTGCGTGCTCAACAACAACAGTGGGCAGTGTGCTATCCATGAGCAGGTGTGGTGGTGACAATAACTGGAAAGGGCACATACTTATCACACAACCATTTACATACAGGTTTAAGCCACCTACAAAAAACAATTTACTTAAATCAGAAATGTGATTTTTTTTTTTTACTCAACTAATATTTCACACAGCGACGTCCAGCAGGAGGTCTTTAAATGATTGGCACACAGTTGTGTGGCGAACAACCTGGTGTGCTTTCAGTGGGGCGTCACCGGCACAGACTAACCCCGTCAGCTAAATAATACCTCATGCTGTTTAATGTCCGGCAATGTTCGAGCTTAATCATGTTAGGTTACTTGGTTGTGCAGCTAATAGGGCGATGAAGAGCCAGATCTGGTCATGATTTCCTCACTTAGCAAAGACAACAGTTAAAGGGGATGTAGTAGGATTACATTTGATCCAGTTAAAAATCTGTCACGCTTCATGCTGTGGATACACTGGTTATACCCACCCACCTAAATGTAAAAATCTATATTCTATGTATGTGTATGTGGTTCATTTAGTAGCTTCTTTTTTTCCAACAGCATCTCAGTTTTTAAATCAGCAAATGACAACTGTCAAGTGCAGTTGAACGCTTTGGGAAAAGCTTGCAAGTAAGAATTTGAATTATTTTTTCAAAGAAATGTTTATAACAACATACGTGGCATCAGCTATAAATTAGCGATGAAAGAATTAACCAATTAATTGGTCAACAGAAAATGTATCGTCGTCAACAATTTAATAATCGTTTGATATACAGTGCCTTGCAATAGTGTTAACCCCCCTTGGTGCAAAAAAAAAACCTTTTCTGTTTTTTCTATTATTTATTTCATTTTCTATTTGTGTGTAGATCCATTTCATGAAAATCCATTTAAATTCCAGGTTGTGATGCAACAAAATAGGACAAACGCGGGTTGAATTATATTGCAAAGCAGTGTATGTCAAAAACAATAAAATAAAAGAACATATGCAAAATGAATTGTTTCTGACTAAACAGCCCAACTGTGGAAAAAGAAATGAGTAAAGTAATTTGATAATTATCCGCAATGCCTAATGTATTTATGGCATGGACAGAGACGTAGATAAATGGACAGACGCTGGCCGGCCTTTCATACACATTCACACCTAAATTACACAATTTCGACACAGAGAAACATTAATCTGTGTCCTTGTTCGTCTGTCTTCAGAAAAGGCCACACTCCTTAAAAAAAATAAAAAAAATATGGAAGAGGTGACTCAGTGAGTCAACGAGTCTACTTGAACAGGACTAAGGCACTGAAAACTGCATACACACAAACACATGGAAAACATACAAGTATGGATGTCCCGCAGGCTGCCATTTCTGGCTGTCATTCCAGCTGAGCACTGAGGCAGAAGGACAGAGAGAGAGGGAGACAGGCGGGTGGGGAAGAAAGGGTGGAGAAGGTTGGGGGTGGTGACACAATGAAGGCTCACTGGGAGACATGAAGCAGATGGTGCAAATGAGGCTGAGGTCTTTAATGAACTACTGCACTGTCGAGGCAGAGAGGAGAGGAGCTCTAACAGAACTACTGCCAAAAAACTAAACAAAAGTCAACACTGACAATGTTTTATTTTAATGGCTGATTCCACCTAACAAGGTAATGTTAAAAAATCCTCAAAAAATCTAAACCGTTTTGTTTTTGTTAACACAATGAAGACAAAACATAACCTATCTTCTATGTTCACATTCCTGTGGACAGTTGTTTTGAGCGAGAATACTGAGCACAGCTGCTTTCAGTGGCTGAGGACGACAAAGAGCGAGAGAGAGAGAGAGAGCAGAAAAACAAACGAGGGAAACCAAAGGGATGATAAAGTGGATAGAACGAGTCGGTGACTTTGTTAATACATTGAAGCAGACAGGACAGAGTTAAGCTCAGGACTGGTTCGCCTGTGCAGCGAAAGGTCGCAGCGTGTGCTTCCTTATTCCTGGGCTGACTGAAAGACTTCCTCCGTACACCTGTCGATCAAAGCCTGTTTGAACCTCCTGGGCTATAAAAGGTCAGACATACATGCATACATACATACGCTCGTACATATAGCGACACAAAGAATCACGACATACACCAGAAACTGGGTCAATTAATTGTACTGGGGACATTCGCAGCAAGCACTAAGACCCCTTGCTGTTTCTGATGCTACGTGGCTAGTCTCCGTCATTGCCATCATCTTTGTTGCCGTGGTAATGAGGGTTCTCTAATGGCAGGTCAGGGTCAGCTGCGGGTCAGTCAGCAGGGGAGTAAGTCCCTCATAGTTAGCAACAACAGCCACTGCCCTCCCATCGCCATCTATCAAGGGAGGTGTGTATGAAATATGAAACATTAGACAGTAACATTGCCCCAGATATTTTTAAGAAGTCTTAAATAAAAGGAAATAAAAACATATTACTAATTGCATCAGCAGAGCAGACATGTGCCAACACCACAATGTCCTTAAGGAAGCCCCAGGATCATTAGCGACACCAAAGCTGATGTACTTTCTTACACTATTCGCATTTATAGCATAGTTTTTTTTGTATTCTTAATAAAAAAATTTTTAGAGGACCTAGGAAAATAAGCTTTTCATTGTACAGAGTAACCGTCTGTTATCTGTGCATATGACAATACAAATATCTTGAATCTTGAATATTAGAAAGAGAATCTGTATTGTCATTTGAGATGTTTATGTTTAATCTTTAAACATCCAAAATGTCAATAAACCCACCCCACAGACATATTGTTTGTCTAGTAAACAACATAATAATAGTTGGAGTGACAGCTCCATTTTGTTTAATAAATTATTGATCATTTAAGTAATACATTTGTCCTGAAAACCCATAACACTTGTTTAAAACTTGCTTTGAAGGAAAATAGGTTCATATTTTATTATCTTTTAACATTTAAATTAATCACAGAGTCATCTAAAGACCAGTATTTGGACTTTGCAGCATATTTCAAAAGCTTTTTCTTTTTTTTTTTTAGATCAAGCATTTCTGAAGAGGACAGATGATGGAAACGAAGATAGTGGCGAAGAAGGATGGAGAGAGCAGAGAGAGGGGGAGTGATGATAGAAAGGAGACGAGGGCAGAGAATAATAGTCTGTGTCTACATTTTAATACAGACACACACATATTTAACATCTATGTTTCTGAGGCTACATCAGCCACGGTCCAAAGAAACCAAAGTGAGGCATAAGACCAGATGACTCCAGGGCGATATCATCTGGATAACAACAACCATACTTATGGCTAACGTCAAAATAACATCTCTCTGCTCTGCTAAAGTTCATGCACTTGCAAAAGCCTTTATTCTACAAACCCCACCAAGGCAAAGGCAGACCATTCACACATGTGTTACGTGCTGCAAAAATATAGTTAATAATATCAGGTGATGTGGGACAGTCAGCCAGCACCACATCAAACAGAAGTACAACATTCTCACGCGTTGTGAACTGCACGAATGCCATTAGCTCCAGTAAAAGAAGGAATAAGAGAGACATTATATCAAGATGTTAAAATGTTGCTGCTCTGGAGGTGCTCGAAGGAAAAAAAAATGTCTGTCGTGAAAATAATCAAGAGGAAGTTAACTTAATAAACGCCCCACTTTGACAGTTTCTGTTCTTTCAAATAGAAAGAAAATGAAATTTAAGAGAGAAAAAAAAAAAAAAGTGGGCTATTACTCCAAAAAGGTATGACCTCTGAAGTGTGTATGTGCGTCTGTGTATGAACTCAGAGATACTGACAAAACGCTCATATGCAGACACACACTTTCACGCACAGCTCAGAATCATTCTAGGCTGCGCTCCCAGCGCTAACCTCAAGTCAACAAACACACATGGAACTCAGCAGAGAGAGAAAGAGACGCAGCGAGGAGAGGCCAGTGGTTATTATGCTTGGACCGAGGTTGTGCGCGGTTGTATTCTGAAGTGCGGACTGGGCCTGGTTACGGACACAATGTGCACCGCAAAACGTCTCTTTAATTGGACCGAAGTGAAACGAAGTCCAGATGGCTTTAATAGACGATATTCGCTTGAGGGACACATTCCAATTTGTCTCTCTCTCTCTCCATCTGCGTCCAGCTCTCTCGCTCAGACACATTTTCCTCGTCCGAACTTTATTTTCACATCGCCAACTCCCTTTTCTTCACCCGCCCTTACCCCTTCACACACCTAACTTTGCCCTTTGCTATACTGCTGCGACCATCATTTCTGACACTCTTTTATGAATCTTTACAAATGGCACTCCAAAAGGTTTTGAAAGTCCTAAATATACAAAATGCAATGTGGAATTTTAACTAATATCAACACACAATGAATAATGTGTGAGACCTAAATAGAAAATGATGCCATGAAATGTAGCCCTCTGGTCAGTAGGGTTCATACCATAAATGTCCTACAACCAGTTGTTTATTTTTAGGGTCAGGGTAACTGGATGATACATCTTACCAGTAGGACACGTCCAGAGGGTGAAAACAGCGCCTCGAGATGAGGTCTGCGAAGACGGACTCGGTCTCACGACACGCCGTACCGTTACCAATGACAACCTTGGCACAGCTAGTGTGGGGACAAGGCAGAAGGACAAAGAGGATTATATTAGTTAGTTAGTTAGATAGATAGATAAATAGATAGATAGATAGATAGATAGATAGTTAGATAGTTAGATAGATAGATAGATAGATAGATAGATAGATAGATAGATAGATAGATAGATAGATAGATAGATAGATAGATAGATAGATAGATAGATTGTCATATGCACAGTTAACAGAGTTATTCTGTACAATGAAAAGCTTATTTTCCTAGGTCCTCCTTCCATACAGAATTACAATAACTTAAAATTTAAGGTAAAAATGTGCATTAAAATTAAGCTGATAGTATGCTAATATTAATGCTAATAGTATAAGAAAATGTATAAAATAAGGCACACAAATATGAGAACAGACCCAACAGGCACAATCAGTTTCACTGAGTGTTTAAAGTGCACTATGCATTGTTGCAAATATTCAAGTACAGTCGTGACATGAAGTCACATTAGCAGCCGTTCACAGTTTAGCAACCATAAAAATGCAGTTAGGTTTACAATTCTCTTTGCCTGTTTTTAATATTATGTTCACTGATACAACAGAAAACAGACATGAGTTATTACTGCTGCTACATGCATGCCGACAGGAAAGTTACAGTAATAAAACATTGATTAATACAATACAAACATCCATTAATGCTACATTGTCTGACACTGTACTTAACTCAACTTAAACAGTGACTTTTGAGACACAAGCAGCAGTACCTGTATTTGATCATGAGGTGGCGCAGTTTCTCTGCTTCTCTTAGCTGGTCTCTACTATGCAGGTACACAACGTCAGTATGAATAATCTGACCTGAGAACAGGGAGATGAAGACAGAGGGAGACGAAACAATGTTGCTGATAAAGTATTATGTTTATGTCTCTGCACTGTATGTTGTCTAAAGAAGCAACAATGCCCGAAACAAATCTAATGATTTATGAACTCAACGTCTTTCCTGTCTAAGCCGCACTTGACCGTTAGCTGCAGGACTGCAGCTTCGACCAGAAGTCACGTGAGCTAGGAAACATCAAACCTGTGACCACACCCTGCTGGGCCTTACACTCAAATATACCTGTGTCTGTCTGTTTTAAGTGCCTCAGCATTACTTGTGGCCACACAGTCAGTCACCCAGAGGGTGGGACCTGCCCTTGCGCAGTATGAAGCCACACCCACTGAGACACATGCTGTGACATACAGTAGAGCACAGCAGACATATAAAAACACACATGCACATGTGCACACTAACACATAATCCACTCACCAGGGTCATGCCAACTGGCATCTAGTCTCCGACATGCACACAAACACTAAAATGTAGGCCATTAGCCATGAATCTGCAGTAGATAAATGATCTACTCTCTTTGAAGTTGTGACTACAGTTACAGAAAATACTGTTGGTGAAATACGAGTAGACTAGTCCTACATTTTTTGCAATTTGTGTTAATGCTTATTGAATGTATCAACAACCAATAACATTATGAATAGAAGAGAATTACTAATGAGGGAAAAGAAGTAGAGCTTAATGTTGCATATCTTTTTAATACTCCTTTTGGATCAACATAGTGGGACAGGATACACCCGTGTTTGCTGTCAACCACAATGGATCAGCAGGCACCATCTAATGTGATGCTGCTGCCATCCTGTGACTATATGCACTATGATGTCTAAAGCTTTAAAAAGAAAAGAAAAAAAGTTTAATAAAGAAATTGCAATATTGTCAATGGGTATGGTTTTACGAGGATTAGAGCCCAAACTGTTTTAGATGCAAAAGCAGGTGGCATACACATGCGTTTAGTACACTTTGTGGTCACTTACTAGTCGGGGAGAGAACTGCCAGTTTACAGCCATGTCTAAAGCCAGGGTCCACCCCTATGATGACACAGCCCCTTACTGGACACACCAACAGGCGCTGCCGGATGTTGCGCACAAACATGGCGATGGACTCCTTCTCTGCTGCAGTGGTCAGCTTCGTCCTAAAGAGACAGGATGAGAGAGAGAGAGAGAGAGAGAGAGAGAGAGAGAGAGAGAGAGAGAGAGAGAGAGAGAGAGAGAGAGAGAGAGAGAGAGAGAGAGAGAGAGAGAGATATGGGGGACGATAGGTAGGGGAGTGGGGGCAGATATGAACAAAAAGAGTGGGGAAAGACGATTTGAGGTGTAGAGGTTAGTTGTATGGTGAGGGGGAAAGATATAAAGTGGAAAAAGGAAAGAAAGAGGAGAGGTATGGGGAAGGAGAGGGAAATAGGGACACAGTGTAAATTCATAAGTTGTTATCAAAGAAAAGAAAACCCTAAGAGCACACACACACACACACACACACACTCAAAATACCTGTAACTCCTCGTGAGGAAAGGCAGAATAAGCCTTTTATAAGAGTCCTCTACAGCACTCTTGAGGATTGCACGAAGCTCTTCTTTTGCAAACGTCCTCGGCCTCCACCTGCATTAAAGGGAGAAAGGTTGGTTTTGTTATGGGCCATTTCCACTGATTAATTGCATTTATAGAATGAAATGCCACTTCTGCAAACTAACGCTAACCCTTAGGAGAAACAATGTCACCCATCCCATCTCACACACAAACAAAAACACCCAATTTGGGCAATATATTTTTATGTATTTTCAAGCAACCAGAGTGTTGCACATATGGTGTAATATCAACAGACCATTCCTTTAAAACAAACAAACAGCCTCATGAATAAGTAAATATAAATATATGTTTTAACCTTAATTTATAAAAGATAAATTGACTGAGAAATTGACTGCTCTAATTTCACAATGGATTTGTGTATACCAGATAACAAATTCCAAGTTTATATGTTATTAAAAATGTTCCAATTTAAAATTCAAACGAATATCAAAGAGCGATTAAAACTAAATGATGTAGCAGTACGAATTAATAATCTCTTATTTCGCTAAATTGTAATTTGTAGAGACAATTATTTTTTTAAACCATTTCAATTGTTATTTCTCAACGTAAAAATGTCTCTGACCTGTTGTTGATGCACCACCTAGTGAAGTCATTCTTCACCTCGTCGGGAACGTTCACTTTCACTGTCAAAATCTTCAGACTCTCACCTCGGTTAATAGCCAGGGTCTGCACAAAAACACACAAGCATTCCCCGTCTAATGCAATACAACAAACTGTATAAACAGTGCACATGAACGCAGAGAGGATATGTAGGTTTTACATTTGTAGTTTGCTTGTGCAATTGTAAAACAGCAATATTTTATTTCTTTGCAGTTTTGTGTTTTATATTGAATACATTTAATTAAAATGTAATTTGTACACATAGGTTGTTTTCTTCTTGGGGTTAGACAATACAAAATGTATATGCATATAAAAACTATTAAAAAAAAAAAAACACACACACACACACATGCACCCAAACCTCCACACAAAACCGAAATCTGTTAACTCTCCACAGACAGGCGTGTAAAAGTGATGAGCCTAGGAGTATATCCTGTGGCCAGGCCTGTTGTGTTGTGTGCTGGTCCCCCCTCAGAGGAACTGTTACATGCTGTTAAGCAAACTGTAGTAAGTGTCTGACCTTTTCAGTGGGGAATCTTTAGCCCGCCACAGAACAGGGCCAAGGAACAAAACGTCAATCTGGAAACCAAGCGGAAGAAGCAATCTGACAAATGCCACCACTACGCCACCATCAGCGCTGAGACCGCGAGGCCTACCCCCACCCGCACCCACACACGTGGTGCCACAACCATTACCACTCAGCAGCACCCTCGGATGAGCTGAACCCATATGATGAGCACCACACACACACACAAAAATAAAAATATAAAAAAAACACAGCTAATGGCATGGCAGAGGCAAGAATTAATGCAGTGAGCTTGCTTGAATTATGATGAAAGTTAGATTTCTCTTCTGTTGGCATGTTCCTGCCCTGGGCTGACGCGCCGACTGTGATGAGATTTCTCAAACAATCTTCATCAAAGCTCTGTTTAACATGCTGTTGAAGCAAGGCAGAAAAACACTTTGTTCCGGATTCTTTGAACATCTGGGTAAGCTTATGAGTGACATTGAAGTAGTAAATACAAATTGGCCCATCCTAAATCGGTGTTTTCGGAGTTCAACGTTCAAAGTTTTTAAATGGATGACATACAACAAATCATTGTCATGCATTACAGGCCGATTCCTACATGTTCTACACCTGTTTGTTGAATGTGGGGTTGAACACGTATTATAAAGAAATGTAAAAACTATACGTATCAACTGAATAATACAAATGATTTCAGAAAAAATGAAAAATGGCACTAGTTAAAGGTTTCGGAGCAAAAAACTATCTATTTTGTGTCAGAATACCTTCATCAATCACTGAGAGGCAACAGAAGACATAAAACAAAATGTGACTGTCTATACCCAATGCTATGATGCATGGTATGCAGGTTCCATGTAACAGAAAATGAACATTTGCCAAAGCCCATCCTGCTATATGTCACCTAATCATAAACATATATTTTAAAGGCAATACAGAGAAGCACTGCTGCAAATCAAAAATCCAAACTTGTGCTTCCTGTAATTTTACAAAGCAAAAAAACTCAAAAGGAGACTTCCCTTTGCCCAGTTGCCAAACCCTAACTGTGGTGAATGCAACTATGCTCCACCAAAATACAAAATATGTGGCTGTCTCCAACAGTTGTGCATTCTGCGTCCTAGCTCTGTTTTCCTTGGTAGCTGGCCACAGGTCCCGCTGATGATAAATAACATAGTGTCTGTATGTATGTGACGTCTCGTCTTTCTGCCTATGTTAGGTCACTGGTGGGAGACAGAGGGTGATCTCAGAGGAAGGGTGATGTGAGACAGAGTGAAAAGCGTGTGTTTGTGTGTTAGATGGGCCAGGAGTGACATATGGCCAAAGTGCTGGCCAAACCCTGACGAGACCAGACAGAATGTCTTTCCTAGACGGTCCTTCATCCGTCCACCCGCCCCCGAGGGTGGGCAGTCAGCCAACGACCATCCTCTCTCTATCCGTCTCCTTCTCTCTCTCACCCTTTCTTTAGAAGAATACTATCAACACATCCATCCATCCGACATATCAAGAATGCACAAAAAGATGCACACATACCGACACACACACAGATTCACAGCACATTTGCACACGTTTTGACCTGGCTGACACACATGGGGACACACTGCACAAAAACAGCCGTCAGCAGATCCACGCAGGGTTAATACACATTTTCCATTTCAAAATTCCATACTCTTCCCGACTCACATTTCCAGACCTCTCCGTAGATTTGACATCCAAGTACAACTAGCTACTTTATTATGTGAATAAATGGTTTCAAATCCAGCTGTTAAATAAATATATTATACTGCATAGGAACCCGGAGATTGCCTTTAATTAAAGTTAAGCCTTATCTGTAATAGTGCAAATGGTTAAAAAACAAAAAGGGAAATGAGATTATATTCCTGATAAACAATGAGAACTGGTGAAGCACATGAAATGTAAGCTACATTTAGTGAATATTATCACTAAAGTCACCACAGGGGACCATGGCCCAGCACGATACACTGGTCTTTTACACAAACACACTGGCTGCTCAGGGAGAACTCCGTACCAAAAACAAACACAACCCAGCACGGAGTCGAAAGGTCTTTGATGGAAGAACAAACATCAGCTCAGAATGAGGAAGGAGAGAGCAATTAGCACCTACTGTACTTCATAGTTTAAAATGTGGCTTTACCAAATGTGTTAGTATTTATTTTATTATCTCAGTTGTAAATATTGACCATGTGTACAAATGACCAATTACCAGGAGTACGAAGGTATTAAGGGGATTAAACCGACCACAGAGCACCAATTAAAATAGTTAAATAACAAAGTCACCGTGGGAGCTTTCTTCTTAGAATATAGTTCATTGTTAATATGATGTGTAAAAAATATGACTTCTATTTGTTGTTGTACAATCTCTGGATAATTTACCATGTTTTATCATATATTGAACCAAACACTAAAACTAAGTGTATGTGAGTGACAATACAAACACACTTGTTTTTCTCCAGCTGTCCATCAAAAAAGAAGTGTTCAATTGATGAAACAGTTCCATTTACCAACGCTGCTCTGCAGGCGAGCCCCACACTGAAGCGCTAAACTACCATTTGATCATAACACAAATCGCATTAAAAATAGCCCACTGCACATTCAACAAATCCGCCCTGGCACACTGAAGAGCGTACCGGCTGCTAATAGCTATAAGGTAAATGTGAACCCTCGGAAGAAGACCTCAAATCAAATCTGACGGAATTAAATCTGAGCTAAGCATCTCAAGTCCATATGTCAAATGGCTTTAAGACATACCAGAGCTTTGTATACAGTAACTTTAGAGAAGGAAGGAAACAGTTACATCATTCTATAAAGGCAAACATCCAGGGTACTTTTTATATTCCATAAATCTCCATAATGTGTTTTTTGGGATGAAAAAAATGTATCACTTCTGATTTTTTTTATAATCAAATCAAATTGAAAAATACCAAACATTCTCAGGTTTCTGCTCCGAGTTTTTCTATGTCTTATGCGATTGTATAAATAAATATCCTTGGTTTTTGGATGGTTGGTGAGACAAAACAAGCAATTTGATAGCATCCCGAGGAGCATTTTATTGACCAAACCATTAATGATGGGGAGATTAACTGAAAATGCATTAGCATTAACTGCAGCCCGATACTTTTTAAAATCCCAAAATGTATTTAATGCAGACAATGAGAACCGAGTGAAGTTTCATCCTTCTTTAGTCTTACTATGGTCTTTATATATATATAAAAAAGAAATGTCTTTGTACGTCGTCTAATCAATTAAAATCTGTAAAATTCAAGATGTTTCCCTTTTTTTAAACTAAAACATTATTAATTAACTAGCTTCTGTTGTCTGCCACCACATTATTTTCTATCTACTGGTGAACTTGCAATGCAA
Organism: Myoxocephalus aenaeus; assembly: GCA_038501785.1. NCBI lineage: Eukaryota > Metazoa > Chordata > Actinopteri > Perciformes > Cottidae > Myoxocephalus > Myoxocephalus aenaeus. The sequence goes on from JBAMJR010000172.1 coordinate 148,799, forward strand.
CTCTAAAACCTTTCTATCCCTCCCTTCATAAAATGCCCCGTCCTTTTCCTTTAACAAAACCACCGGCGCAGGGGCTTAATAAAATGTGCTAAAGCAAACGGGCAAGTGTGTCCTCACACACATGCCTCCTGTCAAAACACATCTCCCACCTGCTCCCCCTTCGCGACAACTTGACGGCTAGAAAAGGTTCATTTTAGCCGGAATCCGACAGCTAGCAGGGTCACGGCAGCCTGTGGATTAACGCTCCATGACAAAGGCGAGTCATCGAATTAAAGGCCTCTCATACACAGGAGAGAAGGGGAAAGGGGAGGTGTGGAGTGGAGGGCTGAGGTTTAGTCAGAAAAAGAGGGAGGGAGGCAGAGCGAAGCAAGAGAGTGACGGACGCACCTCAACGTCGCTCATCTGTTCATTCTCTCCCTCCCTTTCACCCCCTCTCCCCATCCTTCCGTCCGCCTGTGGGCCCAGCAGCAGTAGCTGTCACTACAGGAGAGCGCCTGTCAATCAGAGCCTCCTAATCCAATGGCATGTCGGCAGGGGACATGTCACATATGTTAAGAGGGGAGAATGAGGGGACTTGCAGGGTGTGCTTGTGTGTGAGCAAGTGTGTGCGCATGAATGTATGTTTATGGGATTGTATGACTGTAGGGCAGAGCGCGGTTGCCAGAGAGTGTGGTGTGGCAGAGAGGCAGCGGCTGATGGAAGCTGTGGTGACACATGAGGCCCGGGACCAACTCTGAGTAACCCACTAGTCACTAGAGGGACAGCCGAGGAGGCAGAGCAGGGCACAGGAGGGGTACATTTGGAGGCACAGACAAGGCTAACTGCGACTGACATGGCTAGCATTCAGAAGCGGCACAGTTGAAGCAGACAGAAATGACACAAACACAAACAGATGGTGTGCATTTGTTTGTGTGTTTGTGTGTCAATGCAAAAAACACAATACAGGTAAATGACCTTCAGAATGGTTCAGAATGCTTGATTAGTTTTTCATGTGTATTCATTTACTATATCTTTTATTAAAGCTGTGATATTATTTGTCCCCCTAGTTATACCATAACGGCCTGTTGGCAATTTTGTATTCGTATTTTCTAGTAGCAATAGCCAAAGGTTTGGGAGAGACATTTATAACAATAACACAAGGGTTAACTCTTCAGCTTAACAACAAAAACCCACCCTCCAGTGTTATTACAAAATTATAGGTATCGTGAAAGTCCCATGTATGAGTACCAAAAAAACATTAACCTGTTTTGGGGACCACAGCTCTACTTCAGGAAGGAAGGAAAGAAGGAAGGGAGGAACCGTAAACTGGTCTGTCTTGCTACCTGATGGGGCTGGATGCGGTGGATGCTGCAGGTGAAGTCAACGTAGATGTGGAACTTGTCAATGTCCTTGTTTTTGTTTTGCTGGGCCCCTGGTTTATTGTGGCCTTCCGCAGACTTCTGCTCTTTTTCTTTCAGCGCCGACTTGGACACAGAAGACTGGATGGTGACATTTCTTCTCTCACACCTGATGCAGCAAGAGAGAAACAGAGGGAGAGAGTGAAGGAGACGGTACTGTATCATCATCAATGTAGCAGGTACAAGATACTCTGGTACCAATATCAATGTAACACAGACTACTGTGGAAATGAAAATCAAACCTCACAAACATTAAGAAACATTACGTGCATATGTTCTCACAATGTTTTCACGTAGGTGAGTGTATCAGGGTCTTTGGCTATCATATCAGCCAAGATGTGCTCCACACCTGTAGCTACTTCTTCCATCGATGACAGACCTGACACACAAAAACACACACATACCATATTCAATAACAGTCCCCTTGTGGACCTTTAATGGGCTCTATAAAATATCAGAGCAAACATAATTTCAACAATATTAAGGGTTTTGTTTAATGTCTGAAAAGATGTTGGGTGCATGTGTGTTCATGTCTTACCTTCAGTACCAGGTTTTACCCATGCACTTAAATTCAGAGTATGCGGTGAGTCTATGAGTGCAGAGGCGGCCGCCTCAAGGCCGAGTGCTTTGGCTCTGCGAGCCTTCGTTAGCTTACTGCCTTTCTTATAAGGAGAATACTACACACAAAGACAGAAGCACAGGACTGAGATGAGTGGTAAGGATAGGTGTAAGAGCCACTGTGCAGATTATTGCAACCAGGCATTACATCGCCAAAGAAAATGGTAGATATTGCTTTAGCATAAAAATGTGATTCTGACCACATGATCCAGTTCATCAGCTGATCGGCAGCTCCTCAGAGTTTGTTCCAGCTCAGCTGTCAAAATCCCGTCTTTTTTCAGGGTCTGAACCACAGACTGGGTCTTCTTGGCTAGAGCGCTGAGGCAACACACGAGTAAACAAAAAGAAAGAGAAACTGATGATATATAAACAGATCAAAAATTATTACAGACACACAAACAAAATTAAGTGACACACAAGTACCCGAGTAAAACAATCACAAACATGCGATACTGTTTCAGGCCTCATAGCTTGACCACTAGCACCATCTAGTGGCCAATGTCAGAAATGCCTGCCCAGCTCATTACACCTTGACGGAAACCTTCAGGCTTACGTTAGAAATCTGAAGAGGGATTTCCCCTTTCAGCAAGACACCGACCCAAAGCATACATCCAAATCAACAAATGCATGGCTTCACCAGAAGAAGATTAAAGTTTTGGAATGGCCCCGCCACAGCCCAGACCTGAATCCATTTGAACATCTGTGGGGTGATCTGAAGAGGGCTGTGCACAGGAGATGCCCTCGCAATCTGACAGATTTGGAGCGCTTTTGCAAAGGACAGTGGGAAAATATTGCCACGTCAAGATGTGCCATGCAAATAGACTCCTACCCAAAAAGACTGAGTGCTGTAATAAATCAAAAGGTTCTTCAACAAAGTTTTAGGGTGTGCATATTTAAGTAACCAGGTTATTGTAAGTTTTTTATTTTTGCCCCGAAAATATTTCACTTTGTTTTTCAATTGAATTGATTTATCTTTGTCTCGTTTTTTTTTAACATCACAAAAACCTGGGTGTGTAGACTTTTTATATCCACTGTATACATTAGACTCTGTACCTGAATGCAAGCATAGGTGATATGGTGTGTTAGTTTCTTTTATTCGTGTTTAATTTAAGATGTTTCATTTGCCTACCATAGCTCCTCATATATCAGCTGGACGTCTCGGACGGCATCGGCATCCATATGGTTAATCAGCTCTTTGCGATAGCGCACCATGAATGGCACCGTGTTCTCCTCACGAAGCAGCCCAATGACATTTACACACACCCATCGCTCCACACATGTCAGGGTGGATAGCAGCTGAGGGGAGGGACATATGCACAACAGTTAATATATAGTATATACACAAATAGTGAGGTAGGCAGAAAGACACTGCCCATATAACCACAAATGATTTAAAACTGTTTGTTCATTGTTAATATCTAGCAAGTAACACTTTGTCCACACATAAAACACACCAACAACCCCATTAATACCTCTATCAAATTCCAACTCATATCGAGTTCATTCCTTCCAGTGTTCGTTTCCGGTAAAGCAGTTGATCGTCCCAAGCAGGCCCCACTGGTCTTCTGTTTCTTTTGACAGGGCTCACCAAATGTGAAATCCTCCTCCACTTCCTCTTTCTTTGCTCTAAGCCCAGCTAGTGACGACCCCTCGCCTGCCTGATGGGCATCTGACGCAGTAAATGACACCCTCTACAAGAAAAAACAAAAGCCAAGACAAAGAGAAAAACATACGGGGGAAAGATATTTAAAAAAAGATGTACATAATAATAGAGATTAGTGATGGCATATGTACTATGTTGAGTCAGCTATAGATGAAAGAGAGTTTTGTCTATGTCTATGTAAAGTCAGCAAAAATAATTGGACTTATTCAATTGACTATTCTACATGCAACAATTTTTGTATGTGTATAGTTCAGGAACACTGATATATTCTAAATTCAGTCATACACTACCTTTATGTAAATTATACTAACAAACTGGCAGCATTGCCAACACTACATCATCTTGTGTGAGTGTACGCAGATATGCTACTACTACTACGACTACTACTAAAATGGTTGTGAGTCTTACCTCCGACTTCATTCTGGTACTTGACCCACTCTCTTTGGCCTTCTCTCCTCCTGGACGGTCCGTTTGTTTTTCTCCTTCATTTTCTGCAGCCGTATAATCTTTTTTGCCTTCGTCCACATTTTTCCTCTTAACTCCAGACAACACCGGTGCACCAGGATCCTTCAGAACTTTAGGGGCCCGTGTTTTTCGCTCTGCTGCAGGTTTGCGTGGTGCCCTTGGTTTAGGAACTTTTGGCACTTTAGGAGCTTTCGGTTGTTTGGGTGCTTTTGGCTCCTTTGGTTTCACAGTTCTCTTGGCAGCAGCTTTCTTCTCCCCGGCTGCTGCAGGAGCTTTGGCCGCCGTGCTTGGGGCTTTTTTTTTGGGCTCTGTCGGCCTCCATTCATCACTATCCTCATCACTACTGATTATCTGGGGAGATGACCTGATGGCAGAGTAAGAACAAACATGGAAAATCATCAAATTCCAATACTAGAATAGGAGTTGGCTCTTTCCGCTACAATTATTATGTCTTCCCCGGGTTAACCTGCACCCCTTCAACACTATAAACTAGCTAGTGTCTCTAGTAGATTAGTGATAGAAAAATTCACTCGACACCGTGGGGTAAAATCATTAACATCAAGAACATTTATTCTTCGAAGAAGGAGCAGAGTCTGAATTACAACATGCTTAGACAAATTGCGTATCCTAGACTGCTCCAAGAATGAGCGAAGAACTACCTTCTTAAATACAGATGGTTATCAATACACAGAGGCCCACATGACGTCTTCATGGCTCTATCATGAGCCCTTCTCCATCATCTGATAATCAGGCCTGTCATGGCCATAGTCACAAGACAACAAGTATCCATATGTTCCCATAACAGAGACATACTGATACTTCTGTCTCATGACTCAGTTCGTGTGTAAGTTCGTGTGTAAGTTTTAACATTGGAGAGAGTTCATTGAAAAGTCACTGGCCTTAAATAGGACATAATGAATGAACCTACTATATGATTCTGAATGTAACATTAAAACAGTACTTAGTCAAGAGTAAATACGTTTTTCATCCAACAATTAGTTACATATTCTTATCTGCATATGTAAGTATGTGTCAAAAACAGAAAACCTGGATGCCTGTTGTTGCAGAAAATGAATGAAAATCCCTTACGAGTCGGAGTCCATGTCTCTGTTTTCTACAACGTTGGCAGTTGTTCAGGGTCTTCGCATTATCTGTGAGAAAATGGAGTTAGCGTTAGCTGGCGTTACATCCACAGTTGTTAGCTAACTCTACAATACGTCGTCAGCAAGCACTGACAGTTGCACAGAAAGCAGGGACACTGTATCTGTTAACATGTGATTTTCTGAAGCAGACAAGAGCTCGAAAGCGTTTGCTAGCTATCAACAGCCAAGCTTGTGTTCTATTTAGCCGTTAGTTTAAATTTGGCGCTCCACGCTGACGCTGGCAAAGTTAGCTTGCTATATGTCACAAATCGTGGCACAGACGTGTGTGTCACTATCTTCCAACAGAGCGGGAAGTGTAGGAAACATGTGTGCATTCATACCGTTAAAAATGCTCAATTAAGTTGTGGGTATTCCTTTGGAAATCGTTGCTAGTGCAGCAGTGATGCCTGCTTCCTGCAACAGTACGGGCTCAACCGGGTTCAACCAATCACATGCAACGTGTTCTTCCTCTTCGGTTAGCAAGTGAGTTTACAAGCACCTCTACCGCCCCCACTGGACTGAAGTGTACTACAGTAGGTTGGCTAATTTTTTATTTATTTTTATTAAGGCAAGTACACAAAGAAACAGTGCAATTGTGATACATTTAACATTTTTCTGCGGCCGTGCAGGCACCAAGGAAAGAGTCTGTAACAGCAGGTCACGGTATACTACTACAACACAGGGGCGTCTCTAGGATTTTGACACATCTGGGGCTTAGCCCAGAAGAGTGAAGCAGCGACATTTTTAGACATAGAAACACTCTCCACATACCCTACAGGTACCTGCTCTTCTGGACTGAATTGAATTGAGGCATTTCATGGTTACCAGTTAATACCAAATAGGCTAGCAATTTTCACAAACTTCCCTCAATAGCCCAGGCACAAAAATGCCCCATTCATCATGTTGAACATACCAACAGCAACCATTCAGCAACAGTAAACATTGAGATGTTTAATGAACCATGCATCTTGTCATGTACAGTGTTTACATTGTACATGTAATGCTCTTTACATACTCATATGTATTTATTCTTTACATATTCTGTAACATTATTTAGCATAACATACTCTTTAACATAATATTTAGACATAAGATGCTAATAATGCTAATAGTGCTCAACCAACACAAACACTTAAAGTAGTGGTTCTCAAACTTTTTCTGTAAATAACATTTTGTGATTCCATCTGCGCTTTTATAAATAACAGAATAAAGAAAATTGCAATCACTTAAAGTTTCAAGTAAATCAGATTGCTCCATCAGAATTTTTTTTTTAATGTTTTAATTGCAATCACTTAGATCAATGAACAGGAAGTTGTATCTGTGCAAAAAAATATACTAATATTTAGTTACTACTAAATAGCTCATTGTGGAAAACAATAAGCTTTTTTTTTTTTTTTGCCAAACAAAACAGAATGAGTGCAGATATGTGAGCATCAGGTTGTATCAGTATTAGTGGAGCAGTGAGCTGCTTTCCTCTACACATCTTTTTAAAACAGGGTTGTAGATTTGATACAATTCATGTTCAACGTTGAGATCTGTTTTCTGTTTTGAGACACGCAGCAGCAGAAAGGACGTCACGGAGACTTCTGGCAAAACGCCAAAAAATAAGGGAGTCGCTGCGCAAGCGTAACCTGTTAACGGCGTAACCATTTACCCGAAAGTACAGGCATTTCTCCAAGTATTTATTAATGACTTAGTTTTATATCCGTGTACTTTGTACTTTTGTAATGTGTGAAGCCAGCAGCTCATTGTTGGTAGAAGACACGAGCACTTTGTCTCCTTCACCTGGAGCAGGAGAGCTGCTCCGGTGCGAGGAGAACTCCGGTTGTTCCTCACAGGAGAGCTGCTGTTGCCATCTTCACCCTGGGAGCGTTTAAAACGCAGATATAGCGGTCTGCTTTTCACGCGACATATTTTTCGACGCTCTCTGTCCGCTGTTGTGTGCTCAGTGCTCACCTGTGTGTGCGCGCGCACGTGTCTGTGCGCATCGCGGTGGTACTCCGCCGTGCGCGATGCAGAGGAGAGGTGTTAACGCGACCATGTAGAGACAGAAATGACAAGCTGTCGTGTGGATAAGATCAATAAAATACGTCCGTTTAGTTTGTTTAATAACAGAACAAGGTGTAGACCGGTTCTATAGGAAAGAGAAACTTAAATGACGACTTGTATAATAGGGGGGCGCACACTGCAAGTGCGCCTGCTGCCTGACGCCGCTGTTTTGGGTGAATGACGTATTTTCTTTTTTTTTTGAAAATTAATATTCGGGGCTAATTAAACGCAGCCTAGGGACGCCACTGCTACAACACCTCATCAGGAGAAAGTTTATCAAAATATTGAAGAAGAGGTCTCCAGTAAGTGTAAAACCTATCAGAGCACCCTCTAAGAGTGAATTTAATTTTCTCCAATTTAAGGAGGAACAGGATATCATGTAACCATGCTTTGATGGACGGGGGTTGTGAAGAGCCTTTTTCCAGAAATCCTCAGATAAGTTCGTTTGTAATTCAATTTCCCAATCAGCTTTAATCTTATTTACTGCAAACTCATTAGTTGTGAGCAGGAGGTCATAAAGGAAGGAAACTTGACCTTTGGGCAGCAGTCTCACCTTGAGTGCCAGGTCTATGCCACTGAGGCTCGGAGCTTGAGGGAATGCTGGCGAGTGGGTCCTAGCAAAATCGCGAAGTTGAAGATATCGAAAAAAGTCGGAGCTATTTAGATCGAATGTAGAACACAACTGGTCGAAACTGGCAAAAACGTCATTAACGTATAAATCACCCAAACAACGAAGTCCATTCCTCTCCAATGATGTAAATCGTGGGTCATTCTTAGCTGGTATAAAAATATGATTATTACAGATGTGTGTTGCTTTAGGGAGGGAAAGCCATCCAAAGTGTCTTCTAATTTGGGACCATATTTTAAGTGTGTGTATTACCACAGTATTAGATGTGAATCTAGAGGGAGAAAGAGGGAGGATATCACACACTAGTGATGGGAGAGATGAAGAGAAGGAGTCAGCCTCCTGGCTAATTCAAATGTCCTTTTGGTTTCACGCTGATGATTCAATTCAATTCAGTTTATTTTGTATAGCCCAAAATCACAAATACAAATTTGCCTCGGAGGGCTTTACAATTCAAAACCAGCGTCTCAATCTGTTCATTCTCTAAATTATTCAACTCATACAAGAGGCTGGGAAACTTTGGTAAATGTCAATCCCTATGAATAACTAAGACTATATGTAGGCTGTTTGACTCAGATTTCTTTTTAACTTAGTGTAAATTTCCATGTCTCGCCCTGATCTCACCTATTCACCATGTCCCCCACTGCACTCTCACTTCCTTCTATCAGGCACTGCTTCTCAAATGTCAGACTACCATTGTATCTCCATTTGATGTAACTTGTTTTGTTCCTCAAAAATGACAGTCACCCAGCCAGCATGTCCATGTGGGGCCCATAAGGTTTAAATTTGGGCTGCAGATAAGGGTCCCAAGTGGGTTTGTCCGCCGTTTCCACGGTGGCCTCACCTGTGTTTGCCCATACGGGTTTATTAACCGAAACCCATAATGTAGCCAATTTGGGTCCCACTTAAAGCCCAGTCAGATCCCTCTTAAAGTCGGTGAATAAACCGGTGAATAAACCCAGTCCGCACCAACTTTAAACCAGTATGGGCAAACACAGGTGAGGCCACCGTGGAAACTGCGGACAAACCCACTTGGGACCCTTATCTGCAGCCCAAATGTAAACCTTATGGGCCCCACATGGACATGCTGGCTGGGTCAAAACTAATTAAAAAAAATGTGTTTAATAATATTAATAAACAGATATTGAACCAGTCAAATGTCAAATATTTGGGAGATGGGAACTGCTTTAATTGAGGAGAAGCTATAGCAAAATATGTATTAGCTTTGTTTTAATAAGTGTAGATCATTGGATTATTTCAGTTGGCCTAACAAGTTTGCAAGTATACATGGGCACAGAATTTAGTGGCAAGACGGCATGATCCCAGGAGATCTCTAAGCAGAATGTGATGATATGTATTTTAAATGTGTAAAAGACATTAATGAATAATAATATATAAGATAATGACAATGACTATCTAAATGCTGGTCTGCTGGAGATTGTGGGATTTAAAAAGTCAGCCAGGGGTTATGATTGGGGGCTCATACCAAATCACCAATCACGTCTAATACTAATAATATTGATACAGTATTTATTTATAATGTATTATATTCAATAATATGCACGATACAGTTATCCATTTGTTGTAGTCCTACTAATGCAATCTGTTCCCTAATCATTACTGTATCATTACTATGAAATGGTCTGTCAACAAATATTTAATGTCTATTTAACGCCAGTTTCATGATTGCTGTTGTGTCTACCTGGTAACAGGTGATGCGTTAACATGAGGAACCAATCAGAAATTCAGTTTGGAAAAAATGCAGCTCTGGCTGGTGTGGGTTTTCCCCTCCCTGTAGCTTTCAGTTCCTTGTCTCTCCTCAGCCTTTAAAGTAAAAGAACTCACTGAATTCTGTCATTGATATTCCTGAACCAACTTGCAACTCGACCTGAATTAAGGTACTTCATGTGAATGTCCTTTACTGTAATTGTATATTTGTGTTTTGTTTCAGCAGCATCATATGTGTTTCATGTGTTTATGTATGTGTGTTTTTCCAGGTTTGTGTTACTGTTAAGATGTCAGACCCTGAGATCTCAAACCAGCCTCTGCTGGCAAATGGCAACCAGGCAGCTAATGCACAGGGGTAAGGATGTGTATGTTTATCTATCTCTATGGGGTCCCAACACATAGGACCCAAAAGTTGGTCCCCACAAAGTTAGTAACCATTCACCGTAAATTATGTGCGTGTTGGGTATTGTTATAGATAGAATTTATTTTTTAGTGTGTGAGAGAAAATAGAAAAAAATAGAAAAAGAAATAGAAAAGAAAAAGAGTTTCCTATTTTGTCTTAACCATGTCTGAAGTTTCTATTGGTGGGTCCAAACATAACATTGAATATTCATGTTGTAACCTATTTATAACTAAGAAGTTGTGCTTCAATTTAAAAGTAACCATTAATGTAAATAATGGTTATTGCTCTTCTTTAATGGAAGGGATCCGCCTGTCAGCCATTCGGTTAAATTTATATTTATCTCTATTGCAATCAATCAGCAGACTCTTGAAACTTTGTTGACTTGTTGATATCCATCACAGTGAACGTCTGTCAGCACGAACAAAAACATTAGCAAACAACAATAATGGAACTGCTCAAAGCCCCTTGAGGCAAATTAGTTATTTTTTTATATTGGGTTTTATAAACAGAATTGACTGTTTATTGACTGTTTATATAAAGCTGATTTATATCAATATCAATTTTGCAAAAAAAAAAAAAGAATTCTACCAAAAGTCTGTGGATTTTCCTTGTGGAATTGTCTCGTTTTATTCCATGAATTTTGTTTTCATGCGCACTATCTTCAATAAAAATATATATAATTATTCGACCACAAGACTGTATTTAACTTGTTTGACATCAGTTCGGTACAAAATAGAGATCAGTTAGCTGAGATTTAAAAGCGGTCTCAGAGAGGACGATGGCATTTAAAGTAACAGGAATTTCCAACCGAGGAAAAGGAAAAACAAGTCAACTTTCATTAAGTCTGCTTGGCAACAACAGATTTCATCTCTCAGCTAATGGTGACGTATACCGTTTATACGAAAAAAAACACCACGGCTGAAGTTCCTGTTTCAATGAAATGCCGTGAATCTCAGAACTCTACATTTGTTCCTCATGTTCGCATGTTCTGCTCCCTCCCTTTCATATCAATCTCTTTCTCCCACATAAAGATTTAGTCACTCCATATGACCTCCTTGTTAGTGGAAGATATTGATTAGCAGTGAGTGTCTTTTTCCCCTTTCATAAAAATCATAAATTAGAAAGAGGCATTGATTCTTGAACAGTTCACACGGCTGATGCACAACAACGCCCTGTCACATTAAAGGCTTTTTCTTCACATACTGTCTGTACTTCTTTGTTTCTGATTGAATTTCAATGAGTGAATGTCCAACATGTCCTCCAAATTAAATGTTTCTCCGCTCTACTCTCCTCCCTCCTCCCTCCTCCTCTTGCTCTCCAGTGGCCGCTCCTCCCGGGCCTATAAGGTGGCAGGTCTGACCCTGCTGGTCTCGGTCCTGATTGTGGGCCAGGCGCTGAGCGTCTACTTCGTCTTCAGCCAGAAGAGCGACATCAAATCTCTGCGGGAGCAGAGCAACCACCTGGACTCAGAGATGACGAAGTCAAGAGCTGGTGAGGAGGCCACATTCTGTTCAGATTATTGCATGATGTCGACATTTAGCAAAATCCGGTTGAACCTGATCTGAAGTCTGATGGGACTTTCTAGAAGTTGTATGTTTTTCTGAAGGATGAATAAAAGGAAAAGCAAGGGTTATTTCCTGATAAGAAAATACATATAATCTCAGGCCATGTCTTAAATAAATCATATCTCTGACGATGGTATTTTTGGGTTAATCTTCAAGCTAGACTGGATCTAAGAGTACAATCTAACTTTCACTTCCTCCTGTTGTTTTTTTCTTCCTTCTGCCTCTCACACGGTTTCCCTTTGTGTCTGTAGTTGCCGTGCCCATGCGGAAGTCCATGAACGCCTTGCCCAACATGATGGATCTCACTCTGGTCGAGGTAACAATTAATATACAAGAAGACACACTAAACATTTTTGATATTGATCCCCTACATTTGTTTTGTAAAGCAGGACAAATGGACTTTTCACTGATCATTGATCTCCGAACGATCTTTGGTGTTTATCTTTTTTGTTGCATATATGCCGATAAAGATGATATAACCTGAGAAGCTAAATAATGTTATCAGTCAGGCTTGAAGATGTGGTCTTCATCTTTTTCTCAGTTTTCTGTTTTGTTTTACTGATTGTATTACAGGAGGCTTCGACCAAAGACGCAGAACAAACTGGTATGTTCAGTCTATATTTACTATATTCACACAGACACACACATACATACATACATACATTTAACTCCTCTCCTCCTCTCCAGTCCCTCAGCAGGCCACTGTCTGCCAGCTGGAGTCGGCCGGCATGAAGCCTGTGCAGGTGCCAGATTTCCGGCCGGCCTGTGACGAGCGCGGCCTCTACCGGGCCCAGCAGTGCTTCGTGGAGCACTGCTGGTGTGTGAACCCGGCCGACGGGCAGCAGCTCCAAGGATCCCTGACCAAAGGACGGGCCCACTGCGGCGCATCTGTGCTCACTGGCGCAGGTAGAAAATCCACGGCCCACCACTGATTACGTTACGTGCAGTTCTGAACCACTGTTTCATGTTGTTTTTATGTTTTTTGTTCAATCAAAGAAGTTCTATTTTCCCTTCAGTGTGTCATTATGGGGGCTTAGTTTCATGGATGTATGCTGGATTTCGCCAAGTAACAAGAAGTTATTGTTTAGTGTAGATCCAAGAATTTGTCACCAATCACTTTTTGTATGCAGTTTCAAAATGTATAAACATTTATATTGATAAAACAATGATTATTTCTGAACTTTTATTTGAGCTACAATGCCGTTGACAGTGAAGTTTTTGTCTTTGTAGGCAGCCTGAGCAAACTGGCTCTGCCTGATGTTGCTTGATACTGTGGTGAGTACACATCTGGAGTTCCTCTACTTGTATCCAAACATTAATATCTGTGAGCATTGCTGTATGTAGGAAGTTATCATATGCCGCAGTAGTTTCAACGTAGATTAATTCTGTCCTATCAAGAAGTGATACTTTCTACTGCTTACTTTCTCCTTATGTTTTCTGTTTCCTGGGTAATTGAAGCTGATGACATCGCCTCCATACACAAGCAACAGTTCAACTCCAAATCATGACATGTTGCATATTCATCAACTTCTAATTCTCTTTATATCTTTAGCACTTGATAAGCATGTAAGGTTTTATATACTGCTGATAAATAAATAAAAATTATAGTCATTTATCTGCTTTCCATCATCTTGTCAGTTCATTGCAACTCATCTGCAACCTATACTAAATGGACAGAGGTGACTTTTGCTATTGCTAGTTTTTTTTTTTTCATGGTTGGTTAAAGTTAAATATGTGTATGTTGTTTTATTCAGATATTGTATTGTATAACGTTAGTTTGGTTTAAAAGATAAAAATCCTTTCTATGTTGGGAAGTTTGTAAAGAGCGGTGAATATTTTACAAACTATACTTTTAATACTCAGATAAACAGTGTGGTCACTTGAATTTTTATGTCTGACTCAAGGGAGAGGACAAATATTGACACACATTTGGGCACAATCAGGAAACAGGGATGCTCCCCTTTTGAGACAATGGTAAACTGTATTTTTCCATTTATTTGAACAATCCAAATAAAAATCTTAATGACAATTCCGGTGGCTTTCTTTTACAATATCACAAATACATTTCCAACCGATTGAAACCCCATGATGACAAGACAGTGAAATAAAGCACCATCCATTGACCCGTAATCCTACTCCCCACAGCATATCAAGAGTTCAAAGCAAGGTAGTCCTTAAAAAGCAAGAATCATATATAAGATGGTAAATGAAGAAACAGAGCATGCAATACAAAGACAGTAACAATGATAGTCAATAGGCACAAGTTGTTTCTGTGTTCCAGTTATCAAACATATAGCACACGTTCCACACAACGTACAAACCAAAAGGAACACAACCTCAATCTAAACTCAAATATGGCTTCTTCTTTTTTCTAATACTTGTTACAGGCCGGACTGTGTACATAGGCATTGTGTGTTAAAGTCAACTGCAGCAATACAGTACCTGTGGTCATAAATCCCAACAAAAATAAACAAAAACATGTTTTTTTTTTCCTCCAGCTTATCCACCCAAGTGAAATATCTGCACAGCAAAACAAAAATTCTAACTGCATGTCCGCTGTATTATCAATTGTGCTACTATTAAGGTGTTTCTTTCTTTGCATTAGGTTTCCAGACCTGCAGTAACAGTATTATTTATGGACGTAATATTGACATTTATCTATTTTACACTTCTAATGTCTTCCTCATAAAACACTTTTCAGTAGGAACAACTCATCAAAGCATGAAGCTGACACCACATTTTAGTAAACATGTCACTGTATCATAGATATTCTTTGACAGGTTTTGATATTTTTTCCAGACACAAAACAAAATAGTTGATTGTTGAAAGACAAAGTAACAACTTTAAATCCCTAAAATTCAAGTGCAAAAGATCAACTAGTTTCCAGCATACGAAAGAGGAAGCCGAACCCCCATCGGGAAAGGCTATTGCACACGCGGCATGAGATGATGATATCATGTTCAGACCAGAGTAGGCACTGTTAATATTATATATTTTTCATAAAATACTCCAAATACACACATTTTCTTGTTTTGGTAAAAACAAGTGCAATTAAATCTACAGCTTTCAAGAAAATGTTCACTTTGGCGTACGGTTTCATTTTTTTTTTTAAAGCAGTTTGAGGTGGAATATATAGAGAAATATTTATTATATTTTTAACTCTGTGTCATTTTTGGAGTCATAGGTTATTTTTCCATGAACCTCTCCAAAGATGAGTTCTATAATTCAAAAATAAAAATGTTTTACCAAGTGTAAAATTGTGTGTTGCACCGGCAAAGACACATCACACCAGATTTTGCTCTGACACCTCCAAACATGAAGGGTTTCGACAAGTTTTAGACCGAAGAGCAACCTGAGTGTGAGTTGAGAAAATTTTTACAAGCTTTATCACCCCTGAGCGGAAAAAAAAGTGCACATTAGCTGCTATAATTGATTTCTGACCACTAGAGGGCAATAAATGACACATTTCCTCTTGGAGACTAAATATCTATCTGTACAGCAAAAGTGATATGGTGTGTTTCTCTCTAGTGAGCCGCCTAAAGAAAGGAGATGAAACACAGCTGGCCTGCACATGTGGATAATGGTCGTTCTCATTATATATCAATACATCTTCAGAAAGCCCATACTGTGCGGAGGATAGGGTTGAGGACAGAAATCAATTATGGCAGCTTTAATGATTCTCTTCCAGGCAGCAGTCTAAAATACAATCATTGACTTTATTGGAAAGAAATACAGGGTCTTCTTTGTTTGAATCATCTGAATTGTAATCGTTTCCGCATTCTGCTAATATGCTCAATATAAAATATATGTCAGTCACCCATATTCGAAGCAAGAGTCACCTTACTCCATAAATTGGTTTGCTACTTAAGAATTTCCCTATTTATGTGGAAGCCAAAAATAATAACTACAGAAAAGTGTTTCATGAAATATGCATCTGTTCCCGTTTGCAGCTGTGGTGGCACCCTAAGCTTGCAGAGGTCTCTCCTGCTCTTCTAGTCTTCTTACTTTTCTTCCTGTCCTCTTATTTGGAACCTCCTTTAAAGTTGCGTATGTAGTCTTTGATGGTGCTTTCAATATTGGGAACGGCATAGCTTTGCGCTGCATAGATACCTGTACACGCTCCTATTGCAACACCCATCAAAGCTGAAGAGCGAAACCTTGCAATAACGTACCCGGCCAAAAAACCCTTCAGGAACGGAGAACCCAGCAGACTGCCTCCCTAAGGAGAAATGGAAAGGAGAGGTTAAACCTAGTACTAGGTAGCCTGCCCAGTGGTTTCATATCTACATATGTTTAATAACCAGTGGGTCGCGGACCCGTTTTCAGTTGGTCGCAGGCCTTCATCCTGTGGTTTTATTTTGAAGGGACTTTTTTTATGCAGCGGAGTGTCGTTATTTTGCCGGCTCTAGTTTCAACTTGTTCTGCACTTGTCCCTCCATGTTTTCAGCAGCGTGGGCCAGGTTGGGTCAAACCATCCTGATATGGGGGAGACTGGGTTTTTAGGATAATTAAATTAAACAGCCTACTGAATATAACGTTCACAACTGATGGCGCTGCCTGCATGACAGGAAAAAAACCTGTGAGAAGAATTCACTGCTGCTTAATTTTCTGTAAAGCACAATGTTTTTCAGTATTTACCTACTGATGAGGTAATCACAAGAAAAGTTAATTTTGTATGAATCCTTTTGAATTGCACTTTTTGTTTAATTTATTTTGAATTAGTGGAAAAGCTGCTCCTCAAGACAGTGACGTGTTCCATAGTAAAAAGTGTGTCATAGATTCAGTGAGTGGTATACTCAGTTAAAGTTAGGTCATTTGAGTCTTTTTGAAACTACTTCTTAGTTGTTGACTTTTTTTGTTTGTGCATGAAAGCTGTTGAGTCCGTTTAAGAACGGCTGAAGATTCTGAATTGTTATGTATGTTGTAATACCTCGTGTCCTGATGATGCACTTTGGGGTTTTGAATTCAAATGCAGCTAATTGAGTGTAAAAGGGAATAGTTCCCTCTCCAGCATCGCCGCCAGCTGCTCTTTTTGGTTTATCATTAAACTTGTTTTTGTGTTAGCATACATATTCTGTACTATCTCAGGTTAAAACTGCACCATCTTTTCATTAAATACATTTGAGAAGTTGAGAATGTTCCTCGATTTGGGTCGCGGCTTGTCATTCAGGGGTGATGGTGGGTCCCGGAGCCAGACCAGTTGAGAACCACTGTATTAGTGCATGTGTGATCTTTACCGGAGGAACCCCAGCCTGTATCTCGTCCTCCATCCGTCTCTGAATGTCTTCCAGCTGGTCCTTCAGCTCCACCAGGTCCTTGAGCTGGCCCAGAGGACCCTGCACAACACAATGGCAAACATACAACAGGTGAGCGGACAAGGGTTTCTAAAACAAAAAGAAGCATCTAAAAACGATAAAACATTGTAAATGGGAACAAACTCATACATATACACAAAAACTGTGCGTGATGATAATTCTCTAGACTTCAAACACTGAAGACCCAATAATAAACCTATCCTATCATTTACATTAATATATTATTTCCACAACTAGGACTTAAGGTAAAAAAATTAAATGGAATATTTATTAAAAGGTTTGTGAAAACCCAAAACAATAACAGATACTTTTTATAGAAACGTGTTTACATTCGGCCTTAGACTGACTTAACTGTTAAAGCATACAACACAGAGCTACGATTCATCAAAACTAACTGAGTCCACTTGTTTGTTGTCGTAAAGTGTTTGATTCGCTGCCCTCACATGACGTCATGGTCCGACAAGAGCTCGTTAATTCATCAGCGAGCACACGTTAGAATGTACAGTGTGAACGCAGAACGTTAGTTGCTAGGTTACATCAGCTAACGTAAATCAGCGATATATTAGCAGTGGGTCAGCTAGCTAGTTATTAGCCTGATGCTAGGTTCAAGCTAACGAACACCAGATTGCTAGGCGACGAAAGCCTCCTAACTGTCCTAGGTTACGTCATACATTCCGCCTAGAGTGAGGACCGCTGAGAGACATTGTCGGTCAGGCGGGTGGTTTTGTTAATACGGTGACCACAATGTGAAGTTAGCGAGGAAAGTTGAAAACTCCGACCTTGTCTCCTGCCATAGTTTCACTGTTCAGTGTGTTGGAGTCTCTTCTTCTTCGTCTTCTTCTTTTGTTGAAAAGCGAGCTCACTGCCCCCTACTGGATAAACAAGAAGCCTGCTCAGGCTTTGAGGTGAACTGCTTCTTCTTCTTCTTCTTCTTCTTCTTCTTCTTCTTCTTCTTGTTTTTAGGCGGATGGCATCCAAAAAAGGTGCATTACCGCCACCTACTGCATTGGAGTGTGGACCAGATATATCTATCCCTTTCTCCAATCAACCATAAAGAAAGAAATAAACTAAAATAAAGAAATAAAATAAAAAGGGAGCTATGTCACTTTCGGTGCCCTAAATCCTTCCAGTCAATCCAGTTTCTTTTAGATATTGCAGTACCTTTCCTGCCCCCAAGGTTAATGCATCCTTTGGCTGTGAGGTGAACTTCCTCATTAGCTACAGCCTATAAACTTTCATTAAAGATGAAGACTCTTTCATTAAATAATGCGTAATTACAGACTATCTTGCTGAGTGTAACACCATTGTTTTTTAGTTAGGGTTACGATGATTGGATGAGCCTTCAAAAACAACTAACAGACATCTCCTCTCATATTTAAGACCCTTAAGTTACAAGTTACAATTTTGTGATAGTATAATTATATTGTATAATATATAAGAGAGGGGGGGGGGTAGCAGTAGTGTATAGCATGCCGGGGAATTACATTTACGTTGAGATCGGTCGACCAATGACAGTTCTCTCTACAGTCAGAGCTTGCGCAAGAAGGTGGAACGTGAGGGAGATACCATTTCCAAAACTTGTAAGGGGGTAATAACTATTTTCCCGGATGTAGCAAAATCCCGGACGTTTTTGGAATCCCTGCCGGACGCTTTTTTTAGGTCTCGAAAAGAGGACATGTCCGGGATAAAGAGGACGTCTGGTCACCCTAACTTAGGTCCTATGACGCATCAACATAATCGGTGAAGCCTATTCCACAGAAGCCTTTATTTTTGAAACATTAAATCTACACTGTAGTTTGTATAAACCCCCATATTCCCACTCCTATAGCTGACTGAGAGGAAGATGAGGGGAATCAATCCCATTAGCTGGGGTTTCTACTGTAGAGAGCGTGCAGTCTGAGCCTTTTACTTTTACTTACTGGTGCTGGGAGTCAGCATGAGAGAGAGAGCACAGTTTATATTAGACACTAAGAGGGAGGGGTGGGGGGCACTATGAGAGATAATTGGAGTGAAGGATAAAGTGACATGGAAGCAATGAGATGCTGTTCATTAATCAGAGCTGTAACATGTGCACTATTTTACCTATACAGCCTGAAGAAGGAAGCAGCATTGTGAGGATACAACCGTAGTGAGACAAGTGCCCCCCCCCCCTATAAATAAGATTACACAATACTAATGATAACATGCTGTGTTGCATTTCCTTTTCAAGTTGAAAATTAATGAACAGGTCACAAGTATCCTAGAGATCCTAGATGAGCCACAAGTGTGTGTGATTCGCAGAGCGACTGTGAAAGTGCAGAGCGTGGAGTGACAAGAGGCAAGAGAGAGAGAGAGAGAGACTGAGGAGGATGGAGAACGGTGCAGAGAACAATAGAGTGATAACTGTAAGAAGACATTTTTTTACTTCAGACTAATTTTAGAAGATTAATTCTGCCAAAATATGAACGACTGCTCCTGAGACACTTCTTCTGCAGTGCTTTTTTACTCGAGAGGGCCTGGAAGTATTTAATCCTCACATTCTGCAGGACGGACGGTCCATTAACTTTCTTTTCCTTATTCAGGATTATTCATCACATGGCGTAATGGTCTGTTCGGTGTGAGATAAAACAGTCTTTGGAGTTTGCTTTTGCGAGAGATGAAGCACCATTCACGCGCAGCAGGCAGGAAGAGCTGGAGGGAGCGATGGAGGTAAGGCGTCTCTGATCTTCAAAGCTGTTGATGGTTGAGGAGAGTTATTGATTTTGGCTGAGGCATATTTGGCTGACTAATCTTTGGATGGCACTGTAAAAGAAAGGTCATTGAAGCCTGGGGCGCAATCATCACAGTGATGCGCTTGAGGGAAATATATACCAAAAACAGACAGTCGGCTGGATTTGAGAAGAAGTAGAAGAAGAAGAAGAAGCAGAAGAATCTGTCGTAATGTCAAAAGACACAAAGTGCTCAAAATACGCAGTGAAATAAACATGAAATTGTTTATATTCAGTGAACAGCAAAACAATGAATAATTCTGACATTTATAGCTTTGTGACTAAAACTACATAAATGATTAAACAAACCCAGCTGCATTTTTACTCTTACATAATGAATGAAATTCGTATTAATACTGCAAAGAGTGATCACAACGCTTGTTTGTGTTGATGTTATAATTCAAAGGGGAAAGAAAGCCCATCAGTTTCAGGATACAAAGGCAGTGATCTGTTTTGCAGTACATGTTGAGGAATAATGATACAACTATATACTTCATAATCAGTGCACTGGGCACATCTCATGTCTTTTCATTTCATCTGTAGGCAGGAAAGCAGTCGTCAAAAGACACTCTTGAATCTACTGAAAATTGAAGAAGCAAATAGATTTAATCAGCAACTTTGAGTCTCACTAATAAGCATATATTCTATCACTTCAGCAGCTTCATCTGGAGTATAAACTGTAAATACTTGTACTGAAGGTATATTGATTGATCATTTCCAGTTCCTCGTATTGGGTGTCACAAGCTTTCTTAAGAGTTGAGAGCAGGTTGCTTCCTAGTAGACAAAGATAACTGTGATAAAATATGTGATCTTTTTTTTTTACCTGGACTTGATTCTGTAATCTGTTATAACTGCCAGCCTCTGACTTTGTTTCAGAGAGGAAATTAGGCATTCTGTAAAAAGAAACTCATACGTTGGGAGGAAACTTTTATTGA
Organism: Myoxocephalus aenaeus; assembly: GCA_038501785.1. Taxonomy (NCBI): domain Eukaryota; kingdom Metazoa; phylum Chordata; class Actinopteri; order Perciformes; family Cottidae; genus Myoxocephalus; species Myoxocephalus aenaeus. The sequence goes on from JBAMJR010000172.1 coordinate 169,451, forward strand.
TTGTTTTTAATATGTGAATGTGTAACAAATTGCCCGCCCGGCGTCCCCCTTGTGTCAAACACACTGAGTTATAGTTTCATAACATTTATTCACAATATTTAATTCTGCTTCAATATCACTATAGTGAAATGAAAGCATTTCATCAATTTAGAGACACATTTAGAAGCTGCCAGCGAATGTGATGCATTTCTACGTCTTAAATCTAGAAGCCTTTTAGCGTGGCTCAATGTTGGCTCGTGCTCAGCTAAGTTCTCTCATGACCCTCACTGCTCAGTATTCAGCGAGCGTTTCCTGTAACGGCTGCTGATACAGTGCACTCAGCCAGCAGCGAGACGTGGGACTGGACTGAATGAGAGGGACACAGTGGAAGGACTGGGATTGTTTGTGAGCTTCCTCATGAATGTGCATGACTCGGCATTGTTGGGAAGGCATATTGAGCCACCAAAAAAAATTCTGCTTCTTGAAAAAATGAGAAGGGGCACTATAGTAATTGTAATATGGATTAATTGTCCTGTTGAACAGACAAATTATTAAAACTATAGGAAATATGCTCTCCCGCCTGTGGTTGTTTTTCTAGACCTCTGAGATAATAGAATAGAAGGTCAACTTGTATTAGCTGTGCAGAAATTGATCTATTACACACAGATTTGTTTTGTTCAGACTTCATGTAAACTGCAGTCCAGGATCATTTGTATGGGCAGATCAGGCTGTAGGCTGCTAATCCTTAATGCGATCATTCCTATCATCAGATCATCAGAAAACCAAAGAGCATTACTGAATGTAAACTATATGCTGTTTACATATTTCTGATATGTCAGTGTTTAAGCTGTAACTTTATTCTTTGTCAGGAAAAAAGAGTGAATGTTCTTTTATATATATTTATATATACAGTATAGCAGCAGCAGGTTGTAATAATGGTAGCTTTGACTGGTGGATGGAGGTTTAACTCCATTCAGGTGAATAGAGACGCAACCAGAAAATAGACAAAAATGTTGACAGCACCCTGAATTATTTAAATTTGAGTGCTTATCCCAGATGTCATTATATTTCCCTTTGATATATTTTTGATGTAATTGTCACACCACTTATATTTTTCGTATAATAAGAAGATTATCTTGATATTCTATCGTTGGCTGTAAGTATCTCAACAGCAGCAGCTGAGAGTCAAATCTTGCAATTATAATGGTTTCCATTTCAAGCTCGAGTTAAAGTACGCTGGCTGTTTGCCACTAATGTTGTCAACATTTAGATATGTGTGTGTGTGTGTGTGTGTGTGTGTGTGTGTGTGTGTGTGTGTGTGTGTGTGTGTGTGTGTGTGTGTGTGTGTGTGTGTGTGTGCAAAGCATGTATGGCTTTGCCCAAATCCCAGCTATAAGCCAATTAAAGTTTTTAAGCTCTGTTGCTTTTCTGGCAAGCCAAGGTAAGAGAAGAGCGCTACTGCAGCCTCACTGCACCACTCTGCTGTGATGTGCCAAGTGTGTGTGCATGTGTGCGCGTGTGTGTGTGTGTGTGTGTGTGTGTGGTCAGCGGTGCATGTGTGTATCCAGGGATAGCACCCGGTCTACAGGGCCAAAAGAGAAAAGCGACGCACCAGAATCAGGAAAAGAAAAACACAATGTTCAGTTGGAAGTGGTGGAAAGAAAGAGAGAACAAGACTGTACATGCAGGTAGCAACAGACTGTGAAAGAGAGAGAGAGTTGGCGACATATAGAGGGATGAGGAGATCTGATCAGAAGTATCTGAAAGAAAGAAGAGTTACCATAAGAGAGGAATTGGAATGAGAGAAATAGTGAAAAGGAAAGATTTTGGGGAGTGAAGAAAGTCTGGGTGTGTCCATCAGGGCCGCTAGTTCCACTGGTGTCCGTTTTACATGGGGGACTTTCCTTCCTTCCGCTATGATTCTGCATCTGCATCACCATAACTCTCTCCATCCCCTCTCTCTTTCACCTCTTCCTCTGTGTTTCTAGAACCCCTCCCTTCTCGTCTCTCCTCCTCTTCCTCGCACATATACACTCCCACACCGGGGATGCCGGGATCAGTGGAAGTCAGTGGAAGTCCTGATCAGAGTCGTCGGAGTTCCTGGTGTGCTGAGAGCGGAGCCTAACTGGTCTGTGCTCTACTAAACCCAGTCCAGCCCTGACTGGGATCTCTGCATGAGCCAACTGCTTTCTGGAGCCACGTTGGAAGAGGATTTCCTATCAGCCTGTGGACATTTGCCAATAGTGGTGAAGACAAGGGATGCTCCTGCTTCATGAACACAGAGATATGATCACAGTGAGGAATGTAATGCTTCAAACTCAGATCTTATCATTTCTTTGAAAAAAAGAAGAGTTGAGGAGGCTGATACTGAAAGCGTTATGATATTTTTTAGGATATCTTAACCATAACCTCAACCTCCTGTCAGAAGACAACACACTGGGGCTGAATGCTTGCAGCAATTGCATCCCCAAAAGGAAGAGTTTTCTTCAGCTCTACAGGAGATCAACAAGTTCATTGATTCTTTTTGCAGCGACTGAGAGACCATCGATCTAACAACATGGAGCTACGAGGGACCATGGACATGAGGGGTCAAGGGTTAGGGATGCCAGCTATTGGGATTCCAGCAAGTTCCATAATAACGGCAGTGCAGCAGCGGGAATACTCAGCCGGCGTCTGGCTTCGCAGGAAGGACAAAATGGAATATGTAAGTTCTGAATACTGGAGCTGTGGTCTGAGGAACAGATGGAATGAGGCTGAGAGGATGAGACAAAAGTCAGAGAGCTACAATGTTGGGCATACATATATAAATATATACAAGAAATACTTCATTGTTTGTGACAAATTAATAAATCCTTTGATTAAAGGGTAGTGCAATAGGAACTGAAAAAGCCCATTCCATTTGACTAAGAGCAGCAAGTAGATCACCAGCAGCTTGCTATCTGTTACTGAGTGGCTTGTTAAAACATGCACATACATTTTATAACAAAAAGTCACTTTATTAGCCAGTTTAAATCTCTATCCAATCAAATTCAAAGACACCCCAACTGACAAAGAAGGCTAACGCAGAAACAGAGGCTTCGTTTAGTGGCTCCTACAACGAAAGTCAAGAAGAACTGCACCTTTGGTGGGATTTTAATAGAGACAAGCACGGTGGTGGCTAAAGGGTTGTATAAGGACCATAAAAGGAAGTCAGAGATGATGTCTGCTATTGTCAATGTACAACTTGGTGCTATAGATCTCGGCCACTTTCCCTTTGTCACATTAGGTCTCAGAGGAAAAGAAGTTGGAGACCCCAGAGATTAAGTTGGTTTAATCAAAACATGAATGCATGCATTTTTCTTTATTAAGGCATTCAGAACATCACATTGAAAATCTGAGAGGAAGTTGGTTCTGTTGACTGGATTAGTTTGAGAAGAATTAGATGCAAGTGCAGGAGATCAGGCTTTGTTTTGGAGGCACTACTGGACAATGGTGATTTACAGGAATGTAATCAAAAACTATTTGTTAAATGTTTGTTGGTTCCAGTGTCCTTATTGTGAGGGTGTTCTGCTTCTCTGTTTTCATTGTGAATTGAATATCTTTGGTTTTGGCATGTTGGTTGGACAAAAAAAGACATTTGAATTTATCACTGTGAGCTCTGGGTGTTGAGGAACTTCAACTGTAAACCGCTGTTAAGTGTAAGTCTCTAAATTTGACATGTTCTTGGAGATTACATTACATTTCATTTAGCTGACGCTTTTATCCAAAGCGACTTACAATAAGTGCAATTCAACCATGAATACAAACTCAGAACAACAAGAATCAAGAAAGTACAATTTCTTCAAGAAAGTCAAACTACAAAGTGCTATCAGTAAGTGCCATTTAAGTGCTACTAAAGTGCTACTACGGTGCTACTTTCTTTATTCAAGGTGTAGTTGAAAAATATTTGTTTTTAGTTTGCAAAGGAAGATGTAGAGACTTTCTGCTGTCCTGATGTCAATGGGGAGCTCATTCCACCATTGAGGAGCCAGGACAGCAAACAGTCGTGACTTTGTTGAGTGTTTAGCTCGCAGTGACGGAGCTACAAGCCGATTGGCAGAAGCTGAGCGGAGTGAGCGAGCTGGGGTGTACGGTTTTACCATGTCCTCGATGTAGATTGGACCCGATCTGTTTATAGCACGGTACGCAAGTACCAATGTTTTGAAGCGGATGCGGGCAGCCACCGGTAACCAGTGAAGGTCGTGGAGGAGCGGAGTATTGTCGGTGAATTTCGGGAGGTTAAAGATCAGTCGAGCTGCTGCATTCTGGATGAGCTGCAGAGGTCGGATGGCAGGTAGACCTGCCAGGAGGGAGTTACAGTAGTCAAGGCGCAAGATGATCATAGCCTGGATGAGAACCTGTGCCACCTTCTGAGTGAGAAGAGGACGTATTCTCCTGATGTTGTGCAGCGTATACCTACTGGATCGTGTTGTTGTGGTAATGTTGGCAGTCAGGGAGAGTGTGCAGACATCCACTGAGAGATGTCAGTCAGACAGGCAGAGATTTGTGCTGCTACCTGTGTTTCCGATTGGGGAAACGAGAGGATCAGTCGGGTGTCATCAGCATAGCTATGGTAGGAAAAGCCATGCGAGCGAATGACCGAGCCGAGAGAGTTTGTGTACAGAGAGAAGAGGAGAGGACCCAGGACGGAGCCTTGAGGAACCCCAGTAGTGAGAGGACACAGATTCTCTCTGAGTTACCCGGTAAGTGCGGTCGTTGAGGTAGTATGAGAAGAGGGAGAGTGCAGTGCCTGAGATACCCAGGTCCTAAAGGGAGGCAATAAGGATCTGGTGGTTCACTGTGTCAAAGGCAGCAGAAAGGTCTAGAACAGGGGTGTCAAACATACGGCCCGCCACGGGGTCCAGCTTGGCCCGCCGGATAACTGTTAAAATTACAGAAAGAAAAAGAAAAAATGAGCCTAACGAGGAATACTGTGACGGATAGGCTAATGGAGGATAAAGTTTTTGGACATTTCACTGTATTTTTCACAGCGAGGCATTGTGTTGCAAGTCGTTAAAAATGGATCACGTCATGACAGTGGCGTCACAAAGGCATCACAAAGCGAGGGAATCTGCAGAGGAGAGCCAAGGTAGATAAACAGTGGGCTGATGTCAGAATTTTTGTTTTTTATGAATCTAGTTTATTGTAGACAGACTTTAAAATAGGGTTTATCATGCAAAAACCTCCACCAATGATTTAAACATAGAGAAATATTGTGGTTATGTATGCGTTATTATGCTGTGATTTTACTGGTCTGGCCCACTTGGGATCAAAATGGGTAGTATGTGGCCCCTTAACTAAAATTAGTTTGACACCCCTGGTCTAGAAGGATAAGGACAGAGGATCAGAACAGATATCAGGACAGAGATCTTCTGTTATTGCTGGAGGAACAAGCTGTTTTTTCCCTTTACACTCCACAGCACTGCCTATTATTTCTTTGTGAAATTACTTTTGTCTTTCTGTTACAAAGCAGGTGTAAGGTCCTTAGGAGACTCGCTGCTTGCAGGTAAACAATATCATCATTCTACACAGGGCTTCTGTAGACATTTAAGATGATGGGGAAAGAATGGAAAAGGTGTGTGTTGAATATTTGATGTTGGAAGGGAATAGTGCCATGTCCAGAGAGCTGCTTTCAGAGCTTGTCTGCATAACAAACTAGGATGATGAATTGCTGCAAACCTACACACACACACACACACACACACACACACACACACACACACACGTATGTTTCAACCCTTTCAATCTAAACTAATTGTATCTAAGTTTTGCTTGAAATATAGATGCATTACACATTTTCTTTATCGATAACTGGGGCTCTTTGAACATGATTCATCCAGGATTGAAGATGTATATAACTGTCACATTCATGTTCACCAAGAAAAATACAGTTACAGAAAGCATTTGTGGGAAAGATGTGAAATACTCTGATAGGTAACCACAGAACAGAAGTCCATCATGGATGTTGTTTACGACCATACAGTGAGAGTCCTGGAGAAAGGCTCCTTCAAAATGTGACAGAAATTTAGGACCACAATGGGACTGTCGCTACGCCATACATTTGACCAACTAACCAGATCAGAATATGATAATCCTTCACGTCTACTTGTGAAACTGTTGTTATCGCACAGTCTAATATTCCTTTAAACAGACAGCAGAGCGCCAGCTGATGGCGTTATTAGCCTCTGGCCTTCCTGTTACATGAACCTATGCTGACTGCGGTTGCTCTTCTAAAACTATGTTAAGTGCATCTAAGTGGATGTTATACTATTAGGAGTCTTTGGTTTATGGCTGTATGGATACCTATATTTTATGTTAGCTTACATTGCACATGCTTGGTTTCTAATGCACATTGCATTTGAGGTAAATTACCATTTCAGCCTTCTAATGAGCCAATTACTGGATCAAAAGTGTGTTGACTGTATGCTCTTAAGATGGACTCAAAGTGGACGAGGCACGCAGCTTCCAGTCGGCATCAAAGACGGTGAAATCTCCCAGGGGACCTTTAAAGGTTGGCAGCTCCGAGTAGAGCTGGCTTCTCACACTGATTGCATTTTCCATTTCATGGTGACATGTGCTGACGTGTGGAGTCAGGTCCGGTTCTCTCCCGGATGCAAAGTGGTCTGAGAGGTTTTCGTCACTTTCATGCTGTGGGAGAGTGACGATCACGATGGTGACGATTGTGAAGAGTTCAGGACATTTGGAAGTTTAATCCACTCAAATTGAAACAAAAAGGCCAGTGTGTCAATTAGAAGTATTGATTATATGCCTTGGAAAGTTTGACACATACCCTGTTGATGAGCTTTATCCATCTTCCTCACGCTACTCTGCCATTAAGTATCAAATAAAAGTTTAAATGGCCAAAAATACAATGAAATTGGTTTTCCCAATTTACAAAATGATCTGCAGGGCATTTCAACAAGTAATTATATGGTGCACTATAACAACAAATGTAGCAATTTGTTAAATATTCTGGACATTTTTTATGGATCAAATAACCACACGGACACATCTGCTTTTCCAACACATGCAATACCTGACAAATCACGGTATACTTCCTCACATCTGTGATAAAAGAAATCATAATAGCATCCAATATTTTCCTTAAACAGTCTTGCCCATCGATTTGAAACATGGGCGTAGTACCCAGAGTTACCAAAGGATACCATTGTATAAAGTTTAAAAACTATAAACTAGAGGAGGTGGTGAACTACCCTTCAATGAATCTGATTAAATTGAAAGAAATAATTATCTAATGGCACAAGGCTCTCAAGATTCATGTCAGCAAGATTAATAAAATGTCAGAAGACCATAGTTTAGATAGATTTAATTTGTAATGATTACAGTTTTTACATAAAAAATAAAAGATAAACACTGCAACAATTCTGAAACAGCGTCCCAGTACTGGATCATCCTGATACAGAACACAACATTAAACTAAACGCCAGTGAAGAAATAGTCCTTTAGACATAAAGACTCGCTATACATGTTATACATCACATGCCTGACGTTTCAGATAAAGATGGACATGTTTTCAGTTTTGTGCTCCTTTCATTTTTAATTGGTGAGTTTTATCAGACAGATTTTCATGAGGAAACGCCTGAGCTCTGTGCTGAAGCTGCTCTCGACAGCTCAGGCGCGAAGCAGCTTCCTCACAACGCCGTTAGACGGCTTTGATTTCTCACTAAGACGTCCCACTGTCACCGTTTGCTCTTCGACAATAAAAAAGAAGAAGACATCACTGTCAGTGTGATTGGTTAATTAAGGCTTTTTCTCTCATACATGTTAGACAGTATATTCTCTGTGTGGTAGATGGCAGACAGCCAGTGGAATGACTGAGAGGACACTCTTCATTGCCTGCAGCGGCTGATTAAAGTTAGCCGAACTTTCACGTACTAGGATTTTTATCCTACCCAAGTTGTGAAGGTCATTTTGGAGACAATGAGAGAGTTACATTTCCGTGAGAGGGATATGTCGCTGCCGTGATTTAGATGTTATAATAAGATAAAAAAAAGTAGAGTGTTTGAGAGATTAAATTGATGCTCGGGGTGTTTGGCTCCCTGTTTGACAGCTTGGCTCAAATTCAGCTTCCCTTTACTTCAGCAGCAATTTAACATTGTGCCCAAGCTTCTGCTTTTTAATTAAAGTTTTCCTCCCTCCCATCTGTTTGCTGCCGAAAATGTTTGATGCTGCAGCTGTTCGACAAAATTAAGTTGATGATTTACTTGTTGATTCACTGCTGAACCAAATCCTAGAAATCCATGACATGGATCAACATTATTCAACCATTCATTCTGCTCTTTCAGTCCTCATAATGAGACATCATTAATGACTGTGTTTTATTGTTTCTTTTGCTGAAATCAGTTTGGGCATACATCCCTCTGCAAGTGTTTGTACAAACTGACACCGTCAGAGAATATGGCACACGGACATACAGTTACAAACTAGCAACATCACAATGAGAGTCATGCTTTCAGATTTACTGAAAAGAAAATATTAAAGTATAATATTATTATCAGCGAGATATGTGTATATATATATATATATATATATATATATATATATATATATATATATATATATGTGTGTATACAAATACATCTATAATTATATATATGTGTGTATACAAATACATCTATAATTATATATATAAATGTTAAACAGGGGTGTTCAAATGAATTGCTTCTTCTGTTTTGTATTAAACAGCTGTTGAGTAGCTAACATATTTATTAAATCTTTATCTGTAAAGCAACTAATAGCTACAAGCATACAGATAAATGTGGTGGAGTAAAAAACGCAATATTTGGAATAAAATAACATGATATCAAAATACTCAAGTATAAAGTGCAAAGCTATGTGAGGGTGCAGCATGCTATTTGTCTTCATGGTGACAACATGATGACCTCAAGTAAACTGAGCGGCTTTAGATTAAACTTCATCTCCTGTCTGTTTAGTTGGAACGTGTTCTTGTAATCACGTCATCCACAGATGCTTTCTGAAAGATTACTGTATATACAGTGATTGTGTTAATACCATTTAGAACAGTAGAGGGAGCTATTGTCTAAAAGGTTTCTGTGTGGTGTCTGTGAACACGTCTGAGTGTGCAGGTGTGTGTTGAACGTACAGTACCACGATAATGAACACCATCCGTTTCAACACCAGCTAATTGAATGTCTCCACAGGACAAAAGGGTTTGAAGTATGCTGGCTGTCAGTTTTACCATATGGGAGCTTTAAATCTCTCTCATCTCATTTACTTTAATTGGCAGTTTTTTTTTCTTTACTGTGTGGTGTCTCAGACTCCAAACATGTTACCTCTCTCGCTCTTTATTTCACTCTCTTTGCACACATGCACACGCACACGCACACACACACGCACATACACACACACACACGCACACACACACATACACACACATACACACACGCACACACACATACACACACGCACACACACTGAGGCAGATTAATGGTGAGACTCTACTGGAAGCCATGCCCATGCTTTCTCATGAGGTGAACTAATTAGGCAATTAGCTGAAACTCATTAGACTCAAAGAGAAGTTATTTTAGTTGGAAAAGTGTTATATGAGTGTGATTATGGGGGGGCTCACTGATCTGTGAAATCCACATGTCACCGAGGTGTCAGAAGGATTTAAACCTGGGATAAACATCTGTGCGGTACAGTCTCTTCATGTCTCATAAAGAAGCTCTCTGGCTCTTTGAGCACTTGCAGCATTGAGCACACAACAGAGTTTAAATAGGATTTTTACTGTAGCATTTTTACTGTTTAAAAAACAAAAAGTAACATCTTGATTTGTTGCAATGTGCTGTATTGAATTTCATAGGCGAACAATTCACCGCTTATAGCTGTAATGTGGGAAGCTCGCTGCACTCTCAGACATTCTTAATGAAGTGAATGAGCGTCAGAGTGCATCACTTAATGCCGTTATTGCAGAGTCTCTCTCTTCAACATCTGCGTGGGGAGTTCTACTGATGCAAGATCACTTCCTGTCCGCGGGGATTAGGATTTATTTACCACAACATGTCTGATCTTTTCATTCAGAGCCATTTATGATGATACATGTAGAAGGGTCAGTGAGGCTCTGGGGATCAAACCTCTTGGTTATTGATTCATAACTCTGACATTCATGTTGATGACCCTTTCAGAAGATGTCTAAACCTTACAGATGTAGAGGCCATTTGGTTTAGTAGAAACCTTTGTTGTAGATTTACAGCAAAAGGAGAAGGAGGCGTGAAACTTTGCAACGTTTTGCTTCAATTAGAGTCTGTATCCCGTCTTCACACCCCTCAATTGAGTTTATAGCCACCAGTGTATGTCCTCTAACAAATCACCATCTGGTGCAGATAGATGTTCTGCTTGTACTGAGAGGCAACATCAAAACATTGAGCAGCTGATGTTGTTTGTTGGTGAAACTCTTTTCAAGGTTTCCTCCCCCCACCTTGACAGTAAATCCCACAGAAGCTGCGTAGCTGCTAAACACGTGGCATGACACACACACACACACACACACACACACACACACACACACACACACACACACACACACACACACAGTGAAGGATTTGTTCATAGCCACATCAATTTTGAAAATCAGATGAACAGAAATAAAGTACAGCAGGAAGGGTTAAAAAACAAAAAAAACATATCAGTATGCTGCTTGACTGACCAGAAGGTGGCAGCAGCTTGACACCTCCATGAAGCCCAGCCTCTGACAGCTGACCCAGGACAAGGAAAGCTACTGCTAATATCTGAAGTCTGGCTTAAAAATGACCTGAGACAGTTGTTTTAGTGTGCACACACACACACACACACACACACACACACACACACACACACACACACACGCAACAAACTGTCATTATAAGCCAGGGCCGACCACAGTCTCCCTTGCCCCGTGTTGCGAGCATTGCCAAGTCAGCAGGAAAGTCACAGTTCTGCTGAGCGACACAATTAGGAATACTCTCCAACTTCTTCAGTTGGATGGCAGAGATGAGTGCTGCATCACTAACGCCTGTGACAAACACAAACACCACCCGAGAAACTGACACATCCTACACCAGAGTATCATCATATGAGCCACAGATAACGCTCCTGCTTTGAAGTGTACGTACATGGCAATGTTCTTGTTTCTTAACTGTGTTGTATTGTATTTATAGTCAGTTCTTTCTTACTGTAATGAACCAGTATTCCCTCGGGGATGAATGCTCCTCTGATGTGGAGCACAGAGACACACACAGAGAGACGTTTCAGAGCTCAGAGGCAGTCACAGCAGGTAGAAATGAATCAGATAGTGATGGGCTATATTGATCTAATGCACATCTTATATTCTGTAGATCCCTTAGAGGTCTAAAGGAGCCATGCAGATATATACTATAGATTAGACACGCATGAGATTAAAGCTTCTTAGATTTATGCTTGTGAATCAATCTCTTTTACATTTCGGGATGATTTACATGGAGTTAGTTATAGTATGAGAGTTAGGATAATATAAGTGGATGATTTTTAATCGCCATCTTCTTGTTCCATACTGTTGAAATGAACAAGAAGAGTAGCCCATGATTCAGATGAGCAGCTCCACTCACGGGCAAACAAAACAATCTTTAACTTTAACTTTTTTTCATTTCATTTCATTTATTTATTTGAACAGGGACCGTACACATCAATCAACCCAGGGGTAAATGTGTCAATCTTAGCTAAGGCTACATTTCAACCGTAGTCCCTGTTGCCAGATATAACAAGCCATCACTAAAGGAAAGAAATGGTTATAACAAAAACATCATAAAAAGCAATAAACATACAGGTTACGATCAAATATATAAATAGGCCTCATCATAGAATCATAAAAACATCATAAAAATCAATAAACATACACACATTATGTACACACAATCATTGAGGAGGGAGTCACGATAAATGCTCACACAGCTGATTGCTAATAAGCCAGTTCTTCAGGCCGTGTTTGAACTAAAGATCATCCTTTGGAACCTTTGCAAGTGATTTGGGAATGTTGTGAATGTGTAAGTTACAGTAATAATGTTTATGTTTTCTATTTATTTTTTTTTGACAATGCAGTAAAGCTCCGTAAACGACACAAAGACAATAACACTGTACATCTAGTCTGTATAATTATCTGATCCATTTTGCACTTACTACTGAGTATACTACTGAGTTTAACAGTTCTTACAAATGCTGTTTGACTGATTTTAGGCTAACAAAGTTATACTTTTACTATTTATTAGTGTGTGATTGTGTGCTGTTGGTGTTATGCTGTCGTATTGTTGTCTGACATGCAGTGATGTGGAGATGAATTCCCCCTTGGGAACAATAACGTATTTCCTTTATTCCTTCTACATTGCACTGCTCTGACCTGTGAAGTGTAACAGCGCCCTCTGTTGGCCCTTCTTTGTCAGTACACAGCTGCAGGGCAGAGACTGACTTTAAGATGTACTATCTCTACTCTCAACAGGAGCTGCGCTGCATCTTAATGTGTTTCCTTTACCTACTTTAAAAAGATGTGAAGTTAACCTCCAAGAACTACTTGACGAGGACTGTTGAATACCATGAAGCATCTTTTCTCATTTGCAAACAGGAGCAGGATATAGGATGCATTAGTGTGTTTATGTGTGTGTGTGTGTGTGTGTGTGTGTGTGTGTGTGTGTGTGTGTGTGTGTGTGTGTGTGTGTGTGTGTGTGTGTGTGTGTGTGTGTGTGTGTGTGTGTGTGCAGTAATTACATCTTGCTGCATCATATGATCAAGCAGAAAGCCAACCGACATGTGTAGTAGTTTATAAAAGTATGAATGTTTGCAAGTGGTTCACTGCTAATTAAACATCTTTGTATAATTGTGTTTTAGTTACATGGAGATTTAATAAGTGAGCACAAGGGTGGCTCACTATCAAGCACAGTTGTGTGAGAGGACGGCGAAAAACAGAGGAGAGCCGGACCATCAGTCTAGTATTTATTCTCTCCTCCCTCCCTCCCTCCCTCCCTCTGTGTCTATATGGGAGAACAGAGAAATGTGAGCTTTCTATTAGAGGGAGATGGTGGGGAGAGAGAGGGAGGGAGGCAGAGTTAGAAGGAGGTGGATAAACACGATACGGTGAGACGAGAGGAGAGGAGGAAAGTGAGACAGGGAGGAGGGAGGACAGGAAGCATAGAGAGGAGAGGAGATGATGGTAAAAGTGACTCGAGGACGGATGGAGAAAGGCAGATAGGCATCGTGTGAGGATTTAGGTGTGTCCTTCTGTGTTAGAGTTTTCATTCATAGAACAGGCAGGCGGAGCAGCACTTTCCCTCACACACACACATACACACACACACACACACACACACACACACACACACACACACACACACACACACACACACACACACACACACACACACGTGCCTTTACGAGCCAAACATTTGTGCGACAGAGAGGGAGAAGGACCGACTCCTCTCCCCTGAGACTCCAGGGCAAGCGACAGATTTTATAGCTCTCTCTCTCTCTCTCACACACACACACACACACACACACACACACACACACACACACACACACACACACACACACACACACACACACACACACACACACACACACACACACACACACACACACACACTCACTCACTCACTTTATCTCTAGATTTCTCTCATCACACACCAGACGAGCACATGTGTTTTAGAGTGGACTAGCGACCGATGGATGCACCATGAAGGTAAGGTCTCCTTACTGTGCATTTGTTTAATATCTATCTATCTATCTATCTATCTATCTATCTATCTATCTATCTATCTATCTATCTATCTATCTATCTATCTATCTGAGAACGATCCTCTCGATATTGTGCTGTCGATGAGAAAGTATAATGTTTATCCCAGGAAGTGTCAGGTGGTGTGACTGTTCTTTGGCAGAGTGCTTCACACTCAGGTGGCTTTTTTTAACTGTGTGTGTGTGTGTGTGTGTGTGTGTGTGTGTGTGTGTGTGTGTGTGTGTGTGTGTGTGTGTGTGTGTGTGTGTGTGTGTGTGTGTGTGTGTGTGTGTGTGTGTGTGTGTGTGAATCAGATTCATATTTTGTCTGTTCCACTGATGTTTACATGATGGGACGGAGTATCTTCATGTGTGTATGTGAGTCGCTTACTGCAGTAAATCTAGAAGAAGGTGCTGATCCTGGCTTGGCTTGGTTAATATTTAATGAAGCGGCTATTAAAGTTTGCAGTGTTGTACACCTGATGAAGACGCTGATAAAAACAACCTACCTTGTGTCACAGAAGTGGAAGCTGTGAAGTGCGTCTCTGTTGCTGGGCAGAGCAAGTAGACTTTTAGTGGTAGATACGATCTGGTTTTTCTTTTTGGGTGCAGCTATATTTAGTGATGGAAAGATTTGATCCCATACATATTTAGTATTTAGTTTGTGAAAACTATTTAGAGCTAAGATAATAAATCAACCATTACTGCATTTGTAGTAGTGTGGAAACAGAATTTCTAGGATTAACAAGAAACTGCAGTACAGAAATGCTAGAAAATGTTTGAATTCATAAAGAAACACTGTTTTATATATTTCTTTCCACCAGAGTGCACGAACAAGTTTCTTTTTCAACTGTAGATGTCTCGATCAGGATGAAAAAGAGATTCATACCTTAACGTATTGTTTCCATAAGTATTTACGTTACTGTGTTTGCCAATATCAAGTTTTTTCAATATCAACCCTCCAGTACAAAAAGTCATAAAACTACCCTAGGTTTGTATTTCAAGTCAGCATGCCTGACTGAACTACATTCATAATAATAATATGAACACAATTCCCCAAAAAGTGAGATATCCCTTTAACTGAATACGGGAGTTTCATCATAACATCAAATCAAAGAAGGCTGAAGGAAGACAAAGCTCGCTCACTGTGAGTCTGACTGTAATAGTGTTTCACTGTCATGTTATCCAGCGTGTGCCATAAAATCATCTCGGACTGCTTTACATCATCCCCAGACTTTTACAGCGAGGTTTTCCCTTCAACGTTACTCCTTCTTTCTCTCTCTGTCTTCTACTCCCATCAATGCCTGAATGCATACAAAGCACTGTCTTTACATGTGGGCTGCTGAGGCCGGCCAAGTCTGACCTACACTCTGACTGTCTGTCAGTGAGGAGGAAGGGAGAGAGAACAGCTGAAGTATTAATGGAGAGAGATGACAAAGGGAGGTTAAATAGAGAATGAGAGGGGCAGATAGATTTAAATCTGGTGTTGTTACTCCATGGAAATGAGGAGAGGAAACACTGAGAAGAGGAGAAGAGAGGAGAGAAGAGGAGAGGAGAGGAAACGATGGGAAGAGAGGAGAAAAGAGAGGAGAAAAGAGGAGAGGAGAGGAGGAAAGGAAAGGAAAGGAAAGAAGAGGCAAGGAAACACTGAGAAAAGAAGAGGAGAGGAAACGAGGGGAAGAGAGGAGAGAAGAGAAGAGGAGAGGAGAGGAGGAAAGGAAAGAAGAGACAAGGAAACACTGAAAAGAGGAGAGGAGAGGAAACGAGGGGAAGAGAGGAGAGAACAGAAGAGGAGAGGAGGAAAGGAAAGGAAAGAAGAGACAAGGAAACACTGAGAAGAGGAGAGGAAACGAGGAGGGAAGGGAGGGGAGAGGAGAGGAGGGGAGAGGAGAGGAGAGGAGAGGAGAGGAGAGGAGAGGAGAGGAGAGGAGAGGAGAGGAGAGGAAACAAGGAGGGAAGGGGAGGGGAGGGAGGAGGGAGGGGGAAGGGAGGGGAGAGGAGAGGAGAGGAGAGGAGAGGAGAGGAGAGGAGAGGAGAGGAGAGGAAACAAGGAGGGAAGGGGAGGGGAGGGGAGGGGAGAGGAGAGGAGAGGAGAGGAGAGGAGAGGAGAGGAGAGGAGAGGAGGGGAGAGGAGAGGAGAGGAGAGGAGAGGAGAGGAAACGAGGAGGGAAGGGGAGGGGAGGGGAGAGGAGAGGAGAGGAGAGGAGAGGAGAGGAAACGAGGAGGGAAGGGGAGGGGAGGGGAGGGGAGAGGAGAGGAGAGGAGGGGAGAGGAGAGGAGAGGAGAGGAGAGGAAACGAGGAGGGAAGGGGAGGGGAGGGGAGGGGAGAGGAGAGGAGAGGAGAGGTGGCAGAGAAAAAAAAGAGCTCAGGCAGCATCAATATGCTGGCTACACACTCTCACGTCGTTGCGCATGCACACACACACACACACACACACACACACACACACACAAACCGACCCAGAAGCCCATCAGACCATGGTGCAAAGCGCCAGCAGACTGTGGAGCCCAAAACACCTGAAATAGTATCCATGGCAACCAAAACCACTGGCTCCCTGCATGTTTGTCAAGAAACCAGTGGGACAGATGCAGTATGGCTCGGTGACTGTTGTCCGCAGACACACTTGTGGTGTTTTACTTCTTGCTACTCTCAATGAGAAACAACAAGTGGCAGAGCCGACTGCACCCTTGTGATGGAAAATACTTATATAGACAAATAAATAGACACATATTTGAACTGTGTATAAGGAACGAGGTGCAGCTGCCTCCATGTCTCCAGTTAAGAATTCACATTCAGCTATAGAGACAACATACATGTTTTACCATAATTACCGTAAGTCTACAAGGCCCCGATGTTCCAGGGCAGGATTTATTCCAAAAATCACCTTTATTATCATTTACATTTGCTAATTAATTTGCTTTAAACACCTTATGTTGCACTATGGGGGCATACTGCCGATACCTGTTATGTCTGTGAATGTGTGATCATAACACACTTGTCAAAATGCATGACACAAATGAACATATATATATTGTCTAAATCTGCTCTGTAGACTGATTCTCGTATAAAGTCTTGCTGATGCTGTCACTGAAGCACACAGCGCTCAGACCGCTCCCTCTGTGCTGAGTGTGACAGAAACTTGGCTGCCTCTCAGCGTTGCTGCTGTGGAAGAAAGCCTCACATTATCATGCGGGCTCTGCTGGGAGTCAAGGCTGAGAAAATGAAAAAATGCGCTATGCAGACGACGCATAGACGGGCGGTCTGTGCTGTCTTGGCTGTCACTCTGAGAGCTGCTGAGAGTTTGTGATTCTGGCAGCAACATTTCAGCAGTGTGAGGCAGTTTGTTCTGTATTCAGAGGCGAGCTATTGACAAGGAATAATAGAACATCCTTGGACAAGCTGAACTCAGATCTAGACCTGTGCACGCATTGGAATTTTTTTTTGCCTCTCTTTTTTAACTCAAACTGACAAATATAAGTCTGTATGAATTTGAAGACAACATTTGAAAAAAGTTGTTAAATGCTGCATGTAGATTACATCAACCATTGCAAGCGATCAAATCCAAAACTAAAGACAAGACTTTTAAAGCAAAATGTTGATATTGACCTTGGATTTCAATTTCGGACGACAATGTTTTTGATCTCGCAACCATTTTAATTAAGAGACCTTTTACACTGGAGACAGTTTGACTGGTAGCAGGAGATGCTCTTATAACATTAATGATGGTTCTTGCACTTTTGCACTTCTACTGTTTAAGTTTAATTTAATTCCTAAATTAATACTCTGTTCTTTTTTCTTTCATCCCAGCTATTTTTCTTTGTATTAGTATTATTATTGTATATATCTTTCATCCCTGCTGTTTTTATATCTTATTTTTTGTCTGTAAATTGCTACTCGACACCAAATTTCCCCTTGGGGATTAATAAAGTATATATTCATTCATTCATTCATTCATTCATTCGTTCTCTTTCATGTTTCAGTCAGCAAAGACGGAGACCGATTGTACACAATGCCAGGGCCCTGGAAGCGAAGAAACATAGCGCAATCATAATAATTATATTAATTACACATTTCCTATGACAAGTCAAAACAGCTGCTGTCTAAAAGCTCTATTGTTGTAATTGAAACTACTGTGTGGTTCGGTTGAGGCAACTACAACAACATGGCTAAAATTGTTGGGCGACTGTGGCTCAGTGGTGAGCAATCAAAGGATCGGCGGTTCGATCCCCGGCTCCGCTAGCATATGTCGATGTGTTCTTGAGCAAGACACTTAAATCCTAAAGTGCTCCCGTAGCTGTGCCTACGGTGTATGAATGGTTGATAATTTGATGTGGCACCTTGCATGGTAGCTCCTCTCATCAGTGATGTATTGTAGTGTTAAAGGGCTTTGAGTGGTCGGAAGACTAGAAAAGTATTTGGACCTATACAAGTACGGGTCCATTGTCCCACGTATTGAATCTATTGTACTGGGCCTCTAGTGTATACGCTCTTCCACCAATAACACCCCCATGTTGTTCAGTAAACAGTAAGCTGATTTACAGTTGGATCAAAACATCATTCAACATGTCCTCAAAGACGATGAAAGAGACAGAATTCAGTCCAGTGTCACTCAAGATCTCACACAGATGATATTTAGGTCCGAAACCTCAAAGCCAGGGGGAGCTTTTTTTTTTCTTCTCAAGAAGCCCTGGAAACAAAGCCTTGCTCTTTTTCTTTTTTTACACCCCATGACAATAAACAGAGAAGCTGCAGCAACAGTCATTTATACCTACCACATTAACAATGGATGCCAGTGTGTGTGTGTGTGTGTGTGTGTGTGTGTGTGTGTGTGTGTGTGTGTGTGTGTGATTAAATATGCCTGTGTGGGTAAAAAACAAATGCCTTGACATAATTTCTGGAGCCAGCAGCTCCGCCCTGCTCACTACTGTTGGACCCACACACACACACACACACACACACACACTCTCTCTCTCTCTTCCTGAAATCCCAGATCCTGTCCTTGGGCGGACACATTATCCGCCATCCTGTGCTAACAAGGGTTTAACCAGGCAAAACAAATAACACCTCTCAGAACATTACAAGATCTTAGCAGAGGACGTACAGTCTGATTTATCAAAGCATTAATTATGGATGGTTCTTCATTACATCAGACGCGTAGGGGGAGAGGAGAGGATGTTGACTGTTTCTCGATCAGCGCTCATCAGGGATGCAAACACTTGATTACTTTTTTTCAGAGCATGATATATTACACACACATGTCTTAAATGTTTACACTAATATGGATTAACTTGATAGTTTTGGGACAAGGGTGAGCCAGTTTAAATTGCGCCACGATAATAATACATCAGTATAATTTGACAGTCGTATAGCCGTTGTCTATGTGACAGATGGCATTGTTGTGAAACTAGAGGTATATTTTTCACAGCCACTCAGAGTGCATGTTTGTCCCTGATACTCAGTGTGCTTTCAGGCCCTTCAGCTGCTGCATGCATGTCTCTGATAGGTCAGTGTTTTGTACTGCTAAAGAGCAAGAGCTCATCTCGTTTCACTCTGCATCAATTCTCTTTAAGCTGCTGTCACTGTGCAGTTAACGGCTACATCTATTTCACTCGAATTATGGAGATGCAACCAACATGCAGAGAAATTATGCATTTGTCAAAAGAAAGTGTTGTTATCTTGAAAGCAATGGTTCATGAATACAGTGGCATTAGAGATTAAATTATTTAGATCTTTTACACAGCAGACATTTTCACCGAACACATACTTAACAATGGCTCTGTTGAATTCAAATCCATCCGTGTTATGCTACTATATACTTCTACGCTACATTTTGGAAGCCAATATTGTACTTTTTATCTGACAACATAAGCTACCAGTTTCTTTGCAAGATTTAGATCATTAATTCCAAATACAATTACTTTAAATGTTCATATTTTTAGACTGGTTTATTTCAATACTGCAGCACATTTGGCATGTTACATTTTGGCTTAATGCGCCACATGAATGGAATTGAGCCATACTTTCAGTTAGTGATTACACCTGAGCCTTTTCCACTGTGTTCGAATGTAACTAAAGAGCATTGTCGAGTAGTTTTTTAACATGAGTAGTCTTTCACTAAAGCTTTATTTTCTAATGGTTGTTCCACCACAGCCATCTTCCCTGAACAGATCATTTCTGAATAATAAAACAAACCTTACATTGTCTCTGTCTCCCAGTGGCAGAGCCATTTTACATTCCGTAAAAAATGAACTCACACTTTTTAATGGCCACGTCTGGATGAGACTCAGCAGAATGGTGTGCAGGAGGTAAAGTATTATGTATTATCAGTGCAGAGAACTCTAGGCTGTGTGAGTTTAAAGTTCTCTGTCCTGGTGTCAACTCTGCCACTACACTTCAAAGTGCCAGCTCATTACTGTGAGCGTCAGCATCTCTGGTGCCTGGGTGAGGGAAAGAAGGCTGACAGAGGTCCATGCACACGATCACATTCCAGTCATTCACTCCACTCAGGGTGAAACTGTATGCATGTCTAACAGAACAGACTGTTCCACAATAACAAAGTTAGGGTGACCAGATTTGAGTTTGGGGGGGGGGGGGGGGGGGGGGGGGGGGAGGAGAGAGAGAGAGGGAGAGAGAGGAGGACAACACTTTGTCGCGGGGGGGGGGGGTAGCAGTAGTGTGTAGCATGCCGTGAACTTACATTTACGTTGAGATCGGTCGACCAATGACAGTTCTCTCTACAGTCAGAGCTTGCGCAAGACGGTGGAACGTGAGGGAGATACCATTTCCAAAACTTGTAAGGGGGTAATAACTATTTTCCCCGACGTAGCAAAATCCCGGACGTTTTTGGAATCCCTGCCGGACGCTTTTTTTAGGTCTCGAAAAGAGGACATGTCCGGGAAAAAGAGGACGTCTGGTCACCCTAACAAAGTGCCAACTGCCTCCTCAGGAGATGCAGAGTTCATGCTAACAACAGATTAGCAAGACTAAGAGTCCACAGCCATGCTAGCAGGTTAGGCTGTACTTCACAGAGGTTGAGGGATCAGCAAAGTCATTACAATCCATCCCGAGGGGAACGTCAATGTGTGTTCAGAATTTCATGGCAATCCATCCAATAATTGAGATATGAGATATTGGATGAACCAATATGAGATATTGGAGTCTGGACCAAAGGGAGGGACTGACCGAGCAACGTTGCCAAGCTAAACACACACACACACACACACACACTCTCACACACACACACACACACACACACACACACACACACACACACGGTCTGTGTTTTCATCTCACAGCACTGACCCTTCCACAATGTGTTTTCAGGTCAAGAAAAATGTTTCTTTCAGCGATCGATTGTATTAACTCAAGGCTTCAAAACTGTAGTGCACATAACTATGGGAGACTAGATCCACTTCTTATATACAGTCTAAGCAACTGTAACATTGTCAAAGAGCTGCTGCAGGGTTTGACACACACACACACACACTCATAAAAGCACAGACGACAAAGACAACCTATTGTACAACCTACTAAGTTCTGCAATGTGAAAAGTTTTATTGGCCTCAAGACTCTGAAAAAGGTCAGGGTGAAGAGTTGCTCAGCTTTATTTTAGCTGCACTGCAGCTATGTGCCGAAGCCCCTTTTGCAGAGCAGTTCTCTTTGTCCTCTAGGTGATCACTTTATTTGGCTGTAAAAAAAATAATACTCTGACTTTGACGCAGGAAAAAGTGAGAGTTCTGTTTCTGAATCAAGTTAAAGTTAAAATGAGTTGTCTTGTGTGTGCTTGTTGTCATGTGTATGTGTTAGTGCACCTGTTCGGAGGTTTTTTGTCACCTTGTAGACATCTTTCTCATCAGCTTCTGCAATCTAAACAGTTCCTTCAAAATTCACTTAAAGGAGACACAGTTGCGATCATTGGTCGGCTCATGTCCTGTTTTTAAAGCTGCTGATAATGTCCTCACTCGGCCATTAAAGATCCAGTGGAATTAAACAAGAAGAGACGGATAACTTATTTTGAATCGATTCATGGCAGTCTCCTCTTCCTCTTTCTCCCTCTTTCTTTTCCATTGCAGTAATTTAGCCGAGGCCTGTGGCTTGTCAAGGGATCAAGACCAAGCAGCTCTCCTGGCAGAGCTTTAATGAAACACTTTTGGCTCTTAAATGATGCGTGTGCTTGACTGTGTATGAGTGTGAGTGAGTGTGTGTGTGTGTGTGTGTGTGTGTGTGTGTGTGTGTGTGTGTGTGTGTGTGTGTGTGTGTGTGTGTGTGTGTGTGTGTGTGTGTGTGTGTGTATACGCTGTAAACCATCCTCTCTGTCTATACACACCAGCTGAGCCAGTGTAATTGAACATCCTGCTGATTCCACCACAAACACATGGAGTCACACACACATGCACGAGCACTGAAGTGTAGTTGGTGGTGACGTGACCGACGGCAATAGAACACACTCGCGATTATGGATATGCAGAAGAGAGCGGTGGCAGGAAACGCCATCGGAAGTGTGGAGAAAAATGCAGGGGTCTGCAAAAACGTCTGCTTTTTAGTAAGACGAGAACGCCGTGAGTACTGCCGTCGACAAAAAGCACATATCTCGTGTATCGCTACACCGGCGGGAGCATATTGTAAGTGTAATATCATGATTTTATTATTGATGGGTGGGAGTATCAGATCTATGGAGAAAGTATAGAAGTTGTAAAGTAGATGGGTTGATATGCTGACTCAGAGGGCTGTGTGTCTGGAGGAGCTTATGTTTGCATTTTTGTGTGTATTTGTGTGCGATGGAGGAAATAGGCGAGGCAGAAAAGTGATAATAATAAACGTAATCTGTAGAACTCCTCTGAACATAATTACAAACTGCTCTCCAAGGAAAGAAAAGCAGAACATGTGAAAACGTTGGTGGAATCATCAAACAATAAAACGCTGCTGAAAGAAAATAATGAAATGGCAATGAAATGTGAAAGAAAATATAATTTATTACAGTGCTTTTTCTCATTATTTGTGGCTCAATGCTGGAATGAGGATTATTATTTTCACGACAATATGTTCAAATCTCTGATCAGCTGGTGTTTTGTTCTCAACAGATTTTAATTTCTCATTTATTCAAGCAAATTACACGTGTGTGTGCAAGGAAGTGCAATTGTTTACACAGCCTGCACAATAACCACTTGCACATGGCTTGTTGATCAAAATTAAATTGATCACCGTCATTCTCTTCACAACATTCTTCATCGAGCCATCACATGCAAAATAATCCATTCAAAATCGGTCAGACACAAGCGTTTAGTCCATAATTATCGATACAACACATGTGTTAAGCACTTTCTCACCGGGAAAAAGCGGCAAAGTGATTGAGAAAAATTGTAATTATCAACGGACAACATGAATTCTTGAGATTTCACTGCGGTCGCGAGAATGAGAAAAAGACTGCGGATAAAAGAGGATATTCAAGTCCTTGGTGCATAGCAAGCTGTGGTGTAAAGGTACAAAGGACTTCTTGTGACAGCTTTGGTCCGATTGTACAACACATTCATGGCGAAGTAAAGGTCACTCAGACTCAATGGGTCTCTTCTGCCACAAAAAAAAGGAAGCAAGGGTAAAGTGCCATCATTTGAGCTTTAAAGCAATTAAAAAAAGTTACAAAATAAGAGAAGAGGTTAAAGAGTCCAAGAAAGTACAGCACACTGTTTGTCATATAGCCGACAATAGTGCAGCAATCTGCCTTGTTAGAGTTTAAGTTACTGGACCTAATGCAGAAACAGAGTCCACTACGAAAGAAGCATAAAGTTTACAACGTTTATAGATCAAATAAACCGGTTTACAATCAGAGTCTAAAACATTTCAGTGGTAGGTTGATGCTTTGATAAATAGCATCGACATGTTCTTTTACGTCTCTGTTTTCTGTTTCCCCCTTAACCACTGTATAGCCGCTTGAAGGTAGAAAGTCTAAGGGGCCCATTGCTGGAGAACGCTCACAAAATATTCTCATTTCAGTTATTTTACCCAGAGTTCTTAGCTATTCTTAGCCACACAGCACGCGTTTGCACAAGAACGTTTAAATGCTGAAATGCCATCGCCGTGTCTTTAAATGTCACAAATAGCATACATTTACACATACTGAAACCCCACATGGCTGGTATTCTGTCTTCACGGCATTTAAAAATCAATAGAAGTCTGGTTTTCACGTGAACAACAACACGCACGCTATGTGTGCTGTCCTTTCTCCTATGAGAGATGACCTTAAATTCCTCATCTTGTCATGTTTTGATCCCCACTTCATGAATCTCTCTCAAGATATCTGCCCCTCCTTCTCTATCCGACCTGTCTGCCTTCCTGTCTCTCTCACACACACAAACACTGGCAGCGTTTTCGGAGTGTGTTTCAGCTCTTGCAGGTCGGCTTCAAGGCCAGCGCTGCCGTTCGTCTTCAGAGAGGGACACTGGCCTTTCTCCGTAAAGTTATTGCAGGGACCGGTGAAAAAAAGGTCAGGGGAAAGTTACAGAGTGGTGAGGGAGGGGCAAACTGCACCTGCCCGGCCTTCAGAAGATGATGCATAGGTGGTTGCCTTCAGTGTGTCTGAATGTCAGTATATGTTCTTTATATCGGCAGTCAAGTATTAGTACATTAGGTGAATTATTTGTCAGGCGTGAAGATAAATGTAAACCGTAAGTAGGCCATCTCTGAGTTTCTAAATCACTCATCCCACCCATTGTGCAACCATTAATCAGTTCTGATGGCTCGGTCACACAAGTATCTAGAGGTAGAGAATGCATTCTCACCAGAAACCAATCAGTTCTCGTGTTTTCAGGACACACAGGGCAATCAGTCAAAGTCCCTGTTGTCGTGCAATCAGACATCAACTAACTCTCTGTCAGCCAGGATATATGCTGCGACCAGTGTGCTGCTGCAATTGAAAACATAAATTACAGTTTTCGGAGAGTTTTCCTGCACAAATTACACAGATAAGCTATACAAGCTTTTGCATCTCAGCCTCCCTTGTGAAAACATGACAGAGTGGATTAGACCCTGCGATGCCATAAATTCAGCAGGCCTCCGAACATTGCAATGGGCTTATACCGAGAGTGCCATCCAGGGATGGAGGGTGCAGGTAGAGGGATGGAATGACCAGATTGAGAGCACAGCTCCCAGTTGAACAGGAGTTGATGAGTTTAGGTGCGAGACTGTCAGAGTAAATCTGGGGGAGATCGGAGTTGGAACCGTCGAGCTCCAACTCGCTCGTCGCCACACTGCCTTGAGAAGTGATGGATGGCCTCGCCTTCAGTTTTCAACAGAGGAATAGGTGCTGTCATTGACACAGAAGCAAATCAATTTAGATCAACTTTATTTATAAGTCTCAGTTGTACAAGAACGCGGGGACAAAACAGTTTCAACATTCCAGCAGTCATTTGTCACATAAATGAAATGAAGGGACACAGAGCGATTGCATCCTGGATGATATATAACAGTGTCAACACCAAGGAATATAATTAGAGTGTGTTTGTAGCTGTGTGAGCTTCTTTTTTTGTGTGGAAACCTGCAGCACATGAATCAGTGTGACGATATAAAATAATATGCAGTTAATTTTATTAAAATGACTGATTACTTTTAATAAAATACCACATTTGACTGATTTTAGGCTTAATTACAGTAAAGCTGCTCTAATCAATATCTTTATATTAACAAGGGACATGACTCAGTGTAATGAGAAAGGAGTTGCTGTGGCGATCCTTCAGAGAATTATCTGCCGACTCTTCATTTCCCAGCAGGCAGCTGTTTCAGCGAGTTTCCGCTCATTGTTTAGCGGTCTGGTTCACAACTTTATTGCTATATAATAGATTGTTTTGATACTACAGGTGAATAGGAAGAACATGTTAACTAACAATGAAACTTCTCATGTTGATTAATAACATTAAGACATATTTTTTTTCTATTACAGGTTTTCTTTATTTGCAAATACATTTCCAAAGCAGAAATCTGAAGATTGTATAAAGCCAGGTTCAAAGTAGTTTGTTCATTTTGTTCAATGTGAAAATAATGCAACAATGGGATGTGGTTGATGAACCCTAAGAGATTCATCCCATGAATCTGCAGCTCCCCTCGGCTTTACAGAGCTTTAATGCAAGTTTCAATAGTGAATATTGGACTTCTTTATGATGACACAATGCAATTGTTTGCTTACGCATCCGTAATATGCACGTTTAAAAATGAGGGTTTAGCATAACAAATTTAATTTACATAAGTTATTTGTTTCTAGTACATACTGCAGAACAGATCTCTTTCCTTAAACATTCAACCTTCAAGGACCGCATGAAAGGACCACAATTTCCCTTGTTAGAGAACACACAGTATTGAGATTCATCTCTGCTCGCAGGGGCTGATTAACAGTATAAAGGAGAGGGATTAAAGAAGAGAGGTACTGCTCAGATGTGATTGCATTCACACAGATTCATAATGGGATTATTAGCATTATTATAAGGCACCTTGGAAACAAGAACATCCGCAGAGAGAACAGAAACAATTATGGTGTGGTTTTGTCTAAGAATTAGTGAAAATGTTAGGATTTTTGTTGTATTAAGTTTAAACTCATAAAATGTACTATCTGACACACTTGAGAATGTGAGATAGTTTGTGCCATCACAGGGATGGGGATGTCTCTTCTCTTCAGTATTCCAGGTTGTACCCTCCTTATGTGTGCACCTGTCTTAAAGATGGATGGTGTTCCTGTTTTGCTCCAATGATGGTGTGTGGATTCAGACTGAAAGTGAAAAAGACAGATTTGGGGATTAAGCCAGGTCATGTTTCTGTTAGCGAAAGGCTTTTCATTACTCGTAGCTGTGTAGAGGCAGATAAAGTGGAAAGAAGTAAATCATGTTGTAACACTCTTCATGTTTGTTCACATTTACCAACAAATCTTAAAATGACTTTATTGAGAAAGAGTAATGACACATCAGCCTTTGACCATCAGAGCATCTATAGAAAATGTCCCGAAGCAAACCTTTTGCCCATAATAATAATCCAATCATCCATTTGTATGCCTTGTAAGGAGAAGGCCATCTGGACCATTGAATGTTTTTTAATCACATCTGAGATTTCCAGATAAAAAAAGCGCAACAATACAATGATAAGTGTCATCAAGTCAATTTAAGTTAACAGGTGGAGGAAAGAAGTAAATACAAGTTGTGAGCAGTAACTTCCTGGCATCTTGTTGTCACTGTGAGGTTGACAGAACCAGGCTAGCTGCTAAGCTAAGGGTCTCCTGGCTCTGGGTTCATATTTAGTGTGCTGACACGAGGTTGGCAATGATCTTCTGGTCTCATGGAAGAAAAGCGAAAGATATTTAATTATTTAAAATCATGTCGTTGGAATGGAATACTCCATTTCTGCCGATTAGTCAATTCAAACCAAATAACTCCACGTCAACCTGTCCAATAACACAACGCCAGGCTGAGTTAAGTAAAACAAAAGTTTAGAAAAGAGTTAGTATGGACGTACAGTAGCTGTCACTGCTCTTGAGATAACCTTTCCTATAATTACACTGGGGTTATTGTAACATAAGTTACATATTTATGACTACAAAGGTTTCCAGGAAGAGTTTCTGTTACACAGTGATCAACACAAAAGTGAGACTTGACAGAGCTGTCAAACAGACTGATTGTGGAAAATCTTCAAAGACATGTCGGTCTGGGCCTCCAGCCATTACAGACCTGGGCGCCAAGAATCTGGTCATCCATTTCTTTCTTTTATTTTGACCAGTGGCGTCAACATCAGATTATCTCTCCTTTTTAAGATTAACCAGAGATGGAAAAAGGGCCCTCAGCCAGCCAGCTACTGCTCTGTGTAATTCAAAGTTAACTGGATTTGCTTTGTAGTCTTGAAGACGTTTTTTTTTTACTCAGAGAGACCAAAACGGGTTTGAACTTTGCACAGCGCTTATCCAGCGAGAAACCTCATGACCGTACAGATAATCTTCATTATCATAGCTCTCTCTCTCTCTCTCTCTCTCTCTCTCTCTCTCTCTCTCTCTCTCTCTCTCTCTCTCTCTCTCTCCGTCAAGGTGAGCCCTGTTATCATGAAGTCACTTCCTTATAAAGCTGCTGTGATTGTGCTCGAGTTAGCGCAGGTCTGTTTGACTGCTCATCCGGCTGGCAGGGCACTGGGAACTCTGTGTTCACTCCGGAGACCCGAGCAGGGAGTCAGTGGGATGAACTAAAAGCACCCGGTGTCTCTGGAGAGGCGCACTATGTCACTTTCCATCAGGCGGGGAGCAAGCAACTGCTCAAACGGTGTCAGCGCACTGTCATTCCTTAGATAGTGAGAACTAGACACACTGTGATGCTCTTCTGTCTTCCTACACAGTATTTATTCAATAAGTACAATTTAGTTCACCCTGTAATGACAAAGAGCTGTGATAAGGTATCAGAAGGAAGAAAATCTGCATCAAGACAAACAGACAAACCGTCTCTTGTATGATGCAGAGCTATAGAGGGCAGCTGACAGCTGATGACCGCGCTTCAGTTGGAGGGTGAAATGTATTTGAATGTCTATGCATGACTAAATGCAGTTTTGCCTCAAATATTGCACGAAAGGAATTATTCTCTTTAGCTGTATAAAGTCCCGCCTCTAAAATGTGCAATGCAGATCTGCCCACAAAGCTCTGACGCTTATCAATAATAGCTAACAGCTTCCAGACATCCTGCTAAACTAAGCTAAGCTAAGCAGCTGCTGGCATACTTTTCAGGTGAATACAGGCAACAGGTGAATGGCACACACACATACAAAAGCAGGCAGACAGGATCAGTTCAGTGGAGATGTCGCAAAAACCTGCAGACAAGGGAAAAACCCAGGAATGAGCAGGAATATATGCTACAGAGGCAGCCATTGTGTCAATAATATGTACCATACAGCTGTGCGAGTAGTATCCATCGTCACAGTTGTATTTAGATGGAATGAATACCTAAAGTGACATGTAAATTAAATTAAATGAGTTACCCGAGAACATTTTAAATAGCACAGATGGGAACCAAATGTTCCCAAATGGCCAATATGAAGATTCTGCCTTTACAAAAACCTGTGCTAGCAAAACCAATCTTCATTTCATTCATGTTCACACAACTGCAGATATCTCCCAAATGTTACATTTCTTATGACAGATGTTGTGGTTGCACACTCTTTATTAATTTTGGGCCTGAGTTGTCAAGTCGCCACTGATAGAGGATTTATTAAACTGAACAGAAACAGTTTCTGAGCGATGTCAGGTGAAAGAGAGACTAGACTTTTTTTTTTTTAATTAACCGCATTTGAAGCATTTGGCTTCAAGCTTTTACACACACACACACACACACACACACACACACACACACACACACACACAGAATCGTGCCTCCTCAGCACTTACGTGGACAGCATGTGTGACACTGTCTAATATTGCTCTCTTTCTGTCACTCATTCTGCACCGCTGGCATTCAAAGGCTACGTAAATACACTACACACAGACACACAAACACTCACAGAATAGCTATTGATTAACTGCACGTGTGTGTAGGTGTAAATGCCAGAAGCAGCCTGTAACGAACCTCCGTTACCCCCGCGAGTCTCGGGCAGCACAAAGGGCAACACGCTAGGATTTGCGGTTTCTTAATAGCTTTTATTTATGTCAGCTGTACGGTCTTGGCTGTCTGGTGTGCGCTCCCGGCCTCGCCCCTGAGCCTTGGCTCGTCTTTTCCTCCGACTGTGTCAGCTCTTGCGGTTCCGTCGCCTCTGCTCCTCACTCTTCCCCGTTCCTCAGACGCTACTCCTGTTTTAACGGGGAGAGACACACACACACACAGGCTGAGGCTGATTACACCTGTTCCCTGAACCACATCCTCTCTCAGTTTCCTCTGCAGCTGAGCCCAACCACGCCCGACCAACACACAGCCATATTAGGAAAACACTGTGCAATTTATTTGTGATTGTTTTATATCTATTACACACTCCATGCATAGATAGAGTGACACTAAATAAGACATCTTCAACATGTCCAAAGTCCTAACTTTCCTAATATTTACATCCAAAATCATAAAGCAATTCTTAATGTATGAGCCAGCAGCGTAATGCCAGATCATCTGACAATTGCACTTGAGCATAATAAATATCCTTTGCTTTTCCACAGTTCAATTCCAGACCAACATTTCAATTTTCCGAATTAATATAAGTTGTATGTTAAAATAAAAGCCAGCCAAAGCTGAAAAAGCTTCAGATGAATCCTCTTTGCTGCATTGCTTATTGTGCTCAGATTCACTGGGCTTGGTCGTGTTACACCCATTTAACTCCATGTGAGTGTTGCTTGATAATGATAAATTAGGTGATGGTAAAACTTGGTGCAGAAGCCAAGACTGCAGTAACATGGGCAGCTTTGTATGTGAAAGTGTAGCTTGTGTGTGTGTGTGTGTGTGTGTGTGTGTGTGTTTCATCATCCTCTTCCTCTGAAACCTCCAGATCTCTGCTATGAAGCACAGACATGTGGAATTACATGATGACACTTTCAGATGAAGGACCATAAAAGTGTGTATGTGTGTGTGTGTGTGTGTGTGTGTGTGTGTGTGTGTGTGTGTGTGTGTGTGTGTGTGTGTGTGTGTGGAAGAGACATGCGTAAAGCTGGTTAAGATCAGCAGCAGTCTCTGAACTTTATATATCACCTAAAAGTACAAACTCTACAGTTTTAATCCATAGATACACACAGCTGTATGCTGTACGGTGTCCGGATAATACGGGAAGTTATCACTAATATCGACAAGCTATAATAGATCGACCTTAGCAATAAAACAAAGTGCATACGTGATCTGTACGACTACTGGCAGAGCCCCACGCCTCCTCGTCTCTCCAGAGCCTCCAAACAGCGTTGATCAAATTAAAAATGAATCTTCTTGGTGGCCGATAAACAGTAATAAATGGTTTGGGAGGATTTGGGTTAATTGGTGTTTTGTCACGCATTTATTTTGTGACTCGGGTTGCCAGTAGGTCTTGCGTTGTTGTTTGTTTGTTTGGGAGACTATTTTTACCTCTTTTTTGCTTATATTTGATTTCAACAAGTGTCTCGAGTCAAACCACAGACACTGCAGCACACGGCACACAGTATATGTCTTGTAGCTTTATAGCATTGCGCTCTGTTTGTAGAGATGCTTTTAAAAGATAAATGTCCACCAGTGTGACTCCTGAATGATGCAAAAACAAGACGCCAACAAAGAAGCTATTGTTCTCTTGATGGCCGGACATCTACTGCTGATGTTTTGGACAGATGAAAGGTTTCCTCCATCAAAAGACGGTTGTAGTCGTGATAGAAATATCTTACCGCCACATCACATCATCTGTGTTTGGCTCACTATCCACAGAATTAGTCTCTGAGGGTGTTTTTGTATCCTGTATATTCACATAAGGCTCAGATGCAACACTCACACTGAGCTATATATCATGAGATGCAGTCGTCATCTCTTTAATGGTAATTTTTAGACAATAAATGTGACAGAGGGTTATTAACCAAACGGTGCACATATGAATTGTGTGAAACAATGAAACAATATTTTCAACAGACATAGATTTAAATTCTTCATCCATTTGTATGATGAGGAATAACCTTCACCGAGAGAGACCGTCTCGGTCACAGCACGACAACAAGTCTCTGTATCTGCAACCCATTTATCACCTTTGCACCACAAAGCTCATCAACAGTTCATCAACAATTCATGAACTGTTTCCACACCTATCACGAAGGTGAGGAAAAAAACTGCCTTTCCTTGCAGAATGAGCCAAAAAAACAGGACGTGTGTTTTTTCTTCTTCTTTTAGAGCACTGTGCTCATCGCAAATGTGATTAAACTCTGAATGGATGCAGTAAAGATGGGCAATGGTGATGAAAAGAAGGTAGCAGCATCAAGAGGGTTGCCAATATACACTCAACACCTCAAGAGTCCAGATAGTGCAGAAAATGTAATATGTTATATCTAAAGCCTTTAGTTAACAGCAATGAACACACTCATCAATTAAAAAAAGAGAAACATCAACTTGAAAGTTGGATTAAAATCTTTCCCTTTCCTTTTCTCTCTCTCTCTCTCTTCTCTTGTGCATGGATGGAAACTGGCTGCACTAAAAGCAACCGTCTCTTCAAACGCCTGCCAAAAACTCATCCTGTCACCATGGCGATCTTGTGTTCTGCCCGACCTCCTAGCGTCCACGAAACATCTGCAGCGCCCCGAGTGCTCATGAGACAAATTAGACCGGGATATGTTGCTCATTGTTTGTTGGGTGTGATGCAAACTTCTCTTTCCCTCCGAGCAGCATGGCTCCTCGTTCTCACCGCGTCTCGAGGAAATGCTCATAAGAGGATAATTGGGCCGCTGACACTTTTCCCAGGGTGCACCGGGAGGAAAGTAATTGTGCGTCTCTGTAGGTGCACTCAAGATGTCCTTGAATGTGTTTCAAAAGCTGTGTGGGCAAATTGTAGTTTCCTTCTCGCTGTTTTGTGACATGGCAGCACAACAAACCGAGGGAAAAGAAGAACTGAGATTACACTGTCTGTTCTCAAACTATGTTGCCAACAGCAGAAAGTGTTTCATCTCACAATCCTGAAAAAGACAACAAAGGGCAGACTGAGAGGTTTGACAGAGAGAAGGCCTCTGTTTAATCTGAGGATATAAACATCCACCCACTCTGGCATGGCTTTCACTTCTGTCAGCGTGTGAGACAGAAATAGTGACTGTGTGTTTGTTTTCGTGGATGTGTGTGTGTGTATGTCTGTGTGTGTGTAGCACCGTGCCATTCATCTAGCACAGCCATTTTTAGATGGACTTTGGGGCGCTTTTTAAATCAGCCGTCCAGCATGCTCACTAAATCATGTTATTTATGACTCTCTCAAGGCTATCTTTGCTTCTGATAGAAGACTCTAATTTTATAGCATATGGTGATGTAATTAACTGTAAGTGTGAAATGCCAAAATGCCTCTCAAAGGCACAGACACAAAAAAGAGCACACAAGTTGCTATATGTATAAATAGAGTTATTGATGAAACTAAGTGGATGCTTCAGTGCTCAGCTTACAGTGAGGAAGCAATATGGGAAGGAGAGTGTTTGACCATCAGCTATCCCAAAAATGCATCATTAAAGGAGCAATATATCAGACATTCAGAGCATTATCATAGCAGCAGCAGTTAGCGCCTTTAGCACCGTTAGCCGTGACCCGCCAGCTCAGGTGTAGCCATGTTGAGAGCTTTTGAGAAGCAATCAAAATGCTCCGAATCTCGTATTATGCACCTTTAAAGGGTGCGTTCACCTAAATTACAAAAATAACTAATGCATGGCTAGTGGGATCATAGTCTTTGTATTCCTAAACAGTTGCTGTGAGGCACACTACATTCTGCAACTGTAGGTGTATTGATCCCTAGCTGATAGGTAACTCCGTCCCTAGTGAACACTTTCTTTATACAGACCTGCCATGATGCACATAGACAGCTGATCACATGTGAATGCAGCAGCCGGTAGACAAACACTGGACATATGAGAAGCATGCAGCGCTGGAGTCTATCCTGCGGGTAGACCTTCATCTGTAATGGGTTTCACCTCCGTTATACGGTTTGGCAGATGAGTGACAGATTTGATTTAACATCCATTTGGCCAGCGAGTGTTTGCTGAGCATGCTTTTCTTAAGTGCCCGTAGCTCTTTGAGGTTCAGTAGAGATGAATGTTTCTTTTTTTTCTTCTTCTTCCTTCACCTGCATTTTTCCACTTAGGAGGTCATGCCTTTAACCGTCATGCTGTTGACGCCCTTTTTGCAATGAGAAAATGAGTTGGTTGATCAGACGGCGGCTGATGAATCAACTTCAATCTGCTGATGAAATAGAAAGCACGATTCCCATGTCAGACATCCGCTCAGGCTAATGGTTGTGAGGATGAGAGTGTGAAGTCTCTTCGGTCCACTGGGGGACACCCCATTGACTGGCTGGAAGATTAGTTTAAATCCCACATGGGAACCAATGGTCAGGAATGTCTTGTGCTACAATAAACACAATAAAATATCCGGGGCTTTGTGTGTGCGCGGCTCTCAGAGGTCGATGGAGTGTGATATGAGATTTGTCTCTCAGGATAACGAGTGGAGTCTGGCTGGCCGTGCTAATGATCTGCTGTGTTCAAGAGTAATTAGTCGTGACTCTTCTGGAAGCTTTCAAAGGGATTGGGATACATTTCTTATTGTTTCACAAACAGTTGAGCTATGGCACAGATTGAGGCTGCAATAGATACATCGACTTTCCGACCAGGGTTGATACAAATGTAAATGCAATGTCATGAAATAAATACTTACATATGTATATGATAATAATAATAGCTAATGATACACATTTGACATTCTTAAAATAGGAGCAAGAGGTTGTGTTGTTACCTAAACAATGTGAAAGCTTATATCCTTACACTGGCGGAATAATGACGACAGTATCAGGTAGCAATCAATACACATAACTCAATTATTCACATCTCATGGAAGGACAAACACAGGTGCATTTAATAAGAATAATGATTGATTTCCATTTATTCAGGGCCCAAGTTTTAACACATGCATACACACTGACGTGACTTTGTGGGACAAATAATTAAAGAAGAGCCATGATGAAAGTAGCGTTTGCAAGTGGTATTATTGTTGACATTGTTGTAGTTAAGACAACCTCATAGCCGACCAACACCACAGGACACACTGCATTTTGTTTTCCACAGTGACTTTGGTTGTTCCACCATCCGCCATGTATGCTACTGGGGATAGTAACTGTAAAGAACTTAACAATGATGATGTCCCGGTGGAAGACACAATTGCATGGTGAAAGCGAGGCTCATAAGGAACCGGTCCAAACACAGATCATGCCGTCTTTATATTGTGCAATCAACATTTACTTCATAATGATAACTTAATGTAAAAAAACTTGTCTATGGCCACATTCATCTTATGAGTTGCAGCTGTGTCTTTGCTGTTATGAATTACAAATGTACAGTCTGCTTTTAAAAGCAATACTTGTCACACAGAAATGCATATACAATCCATTTGCAACATTGAATATATTTTTCGGGCCGTATTGTTGCCAAAATTACGTTTGTCAACATCACGAGGGAAGGTTATTGAAATGAATCTGCAAAGCCAGAAATAATTCATACAGAACATGTGCAAAACACCTCTTAGACAATATATTTAATTTGTTTTCCCCTCAATCTGCTCATTAACTGCAGCATTATTAATGTTGTTATGGCTCGGCTCAAAGCACTTGGTGAGGTTAGAGAAAGATTGTGGTCTTGGTTAAATAATCCAAAGGTCAACACTGATTCGAAAACCTGTTTATTTTATAAATATTTAAAACCACAATCTTCCTAAAGTGTCCCACAACGTCTGTGTAGTACACCAATATATTATTGTCTTGATTGGCAAATTGTTGCCAGTGAACATATTTGCTGCCAGCAATTACATTGCCTTCAAAACGTATTCGACAAAACAAATTAGTAGTGCTTACACGTGATTTCCAGGACACGCCGTTGGTAGAAAAACCATCTGTTCTATTTTAAGTTTGTGTCAAACAGCACATGAGATCTGTCTCCTTACCACCAGAGAAGATGTGTCAAATTAAACCTCCCAAGGGTTTATCGAAAAGGAAAATAACCATAACATAGTTTACCAGATAATAAGAACTGGTAATACTTTATATCCTGCAGCTTCTGACGCGCATACATTTTAAATGGTTTCATTTATCTTCACATCCTCATTCCTCTTATCAAACATGCTGGCCCTTAATTCACTCTCAACCATATGGGAGCATTTGGACTTTATCCAAATATGTCATTTTAATGTCTGTTTCTGTATCGATCGCTTTGTTTTCTTATTGCTGTCTTTCTCCTGGCTGCTCTCTTCCTTCCCTCTTTACTTTCCTCTCCTCGTCCCTGCCTCATGTTCTCTATATGAAAGCCTGAACTTGCAAGGTCATACGTAGACCTACATGTTTGTTTTAAATTCCCCTCTATATCATGTTATGACCTGCTGAGCTGTGCATTAAATCAGGCGTTGTATCAGCCAGAGCCGGCAACTAATGGGAGCCAAGGTTGGGGCACTTTGGCCTTGTTTTTACAGTAGGGATGAAGAGTAGAAAACACAGCTTGCAAATCAATGTGGTTATCTCTCTCTCTCTCTCTCTTTCTTTTTCAGTCTCAGCAGAAGTGCATTGTGATCTTTGCCTTGGTGTGCTGCTTCGCCGTACTGGTGGTGCTCATTTTCTCTGCGGTGGACATTTGGGGTGAAGATGAAGACGGGATCACAGAGGAGAACTGCAGCAGGAACTGCAGGTGAGAACTGCAGCACCGCAAACACACCATTCACTTTCAGTGGTTCTGGACGTTTGCGGCTTCTGACACCTCGCCCCTCAGAGTTTATTCATAAGAGCTACAATGTGTAGATCAAAGCTAATGTATTGCAATACATAACTTAAATCCACATTTCCATTAAATTATTTGGCTTGCCTTGACCTTGAACCTTAAGGTGTGAACTCATTCCAACAGCTTCCAATGCTGTTTTTTTTAGCTCCAGTTTCGAACCATAAATCAATCCCAGTCGATGCTCTGTTGCAATCCTGCAGGTCTAACCCACTGGCCAAAGATATAAACTGCAGTGTAGCGTCTGCAAACCTCACGGCATGGCTTGCATTCATTCAGAGAGTAGCACCAAAACGAAACAAATCTGTGTTGCCTCAAAGTGATCCTATAGCCTCTCCCGCTGCGCTGAAATGATTACCTGCTCTTCTGAAAGATCATTTATACCTAATATTTAAGTTTTAAGAATATGGATCCCAAGAAAATAGGCCTGAAAAACCACTGCAGTATTTCTTGGTGGTCCAGAGTGAAACTGGCTGATCAGCAGTCATTCTCTCTGATACAGCAATTCCTACTTCCTTTACTGGTTCCCCTCCATTAGACTCTCCCAATTTGCCATTCAAACTCCAATTACTTCCCCCTCTCTGCCTCTTTTGTTCTGTCTGTGTCCATCTCGTCTCTCTGCTTTATCCC
The DNA here is from genome assembly GCA_038501785.1 of Myoxocephalus aenaeus. NCBI lineage: Eukaryota > Metazoa > Chordata > Actinopteri > Perciformes > Cottidae > Myoxocephalus > Myoxocephalus aenaeus. Next base: position 206,257 of record JBAMJR010000172.1, read on the forward strand.
AAATCTGCCATTTAACAACCTTTCAGAGAACTCTATCAGGCATCCCTCTCTTCCACTTAAGGCTGAAAGTGTAATCCAAAACGTGTAGAGCTGAATAGGACTCCTCTCCTGCTGTGAAGGACTCCTAAAAGAAGGGAGAATGAGAGATAAACACGAGGCTGAGGGAGGGCTGATGGGTGAAGGGAGAAAAACCAAAGGGTATCAGGGTAGATTTGGGGTTGAAATGAGTGAAAGATTAACATATTCATCCGCTGTTATTTGCAGCCCAACACATTTTATACATCTGTGCTGTCTTTTTTTGCAGGTGTGCACTGTTACTTATATCCCATAAGCTTAATAATGAACTTTTACTTCGCCATGCATCGTTGGAAAGACCTATGACGTGTGTGCAAGTGTAACATAATTGATGATTTCGTAAAGTATTTTCCTCAAAGCGAGTCCCAGTCCAAAATAGAAAAATGATAGATTACTGAGACTGACACTTTCATAATGAGGTGCACTGAGGCTCGCTCATGCTCACTTAAAGTCCTGAAGGTGCTTGTAATTCATCAAAGGAATGCTTGTAAAGCTCTTTTCAGTCATATTCACGCGTTGGAAATTATGTGATTAACTTAAAAATCATCACTATTTCTTCTCAGCAATCTAAATACAGCAGACTGATCCTCCATGTTGTCTTGTTTTGTGTCTATTGAAAAAAGATTCTTTACGAGCCTTTTAGCAGCCTAAATAATGACTCAGCAGATTTTTTCTCTGCATAATGCACAATGCTAACGCTTGCATCTCAGGGACAGGAGACCTGGCATGAGTTGCCGCTCATAGAAAATGTCTTACTGATGCGGATACAGTAGATGATGAAGATCACTTCATGTCTTTGTCACGCAGTGCAATCAAACATTAACAATAACAATTAATTTGATTCATATTATTCCCTGAAGCAAAACCCCAGCTGTGATTGCAGTAAAACATGATTCCTCTTGACATCAGTGCGTGTTGCTTGGTTATTGGAGCAGAGAGGGAGCAGCGTAAACCCTCTCGTCTGATGTATCCCTGATGTACATGAGTAATTGCCTGGCGTCAGACGGCCGATAAGTAGGTTAGTATTGATTCACAGTTGTGGAAGGGCAAAAACTACAGAGAACCAGACTTACTGCATCCCACAATTTTGTTTCACTTTTAGCACCCTCCGGACAGTCTTCAAGACACAACATCGACAGTAGATTAGATTTTTTTTTAAATATTTTAATCCACGATTTTAATCTGGCAACATCTATAGTTTTATCCTTTCTGGGCTACTTGCTCTGTGAAGAGGACCTGCTCTGTATGTAGATAGAAATGGCTCAGTCTGAGGTAACTAAAACGCAACAATTCAAATTTTCAGGGGATTATACACTATATAAATACTACAATCCTTTATGCCAATATACCCCCCTGAATGTTAAACTGTTCTTTTTAAACGAGACACAGCTGACTGAGGTAAAGGTAGCTTAGCGTTGGCGTCTCAGAGACTCAGCGACCAGTATCTGCAACAGTAGCGTTTACAGTACGGACGATAGTGAGCTCTGATTAGCGGTGGCAACGTATTGGCCAGGGAAAACCCAATACAAGCGGTCGTGACAGACATGAAACAACCACGTGATCAATTAGCCACTTGCGGTCTCCATTAATTTCCATAAAACACATCATGGCAGGATCATGGCTACAGAAACATTTGTTTTAAGTGGCTCATGTTTCAGCTAATGAATTGAAATCTGCATATAAAGTGCGCAACAGTGTTCTGGCTGTAACCGATGAAACACTGCACGTGACATTTAGCCACCTTTTTTTAAATGAGCAGCATGCAGGGAGCGGAGCAGCAGCAGCGCCTGTGATATCCATATTAATGTGCTGGCTGCTGTACACCCAGAGCTCAGGGCAGCTCATGAGAGGGAGGATGATTTATATCAGATGTCAGGGACTGACACTGGCTCATGCTGCCAGTCGGTGCAGCCGGAACATATGGCGTCATCAGCGTTTACATGTGTAATTGGCATTTTTACATACAGTATTCCTAACAGTGAATTGTATTTGTTTAACATTGAACCCAACAGCTCTGGAAGGATGAAAAACATATTATTATATTCTGCTTTTTTGAATAAAACATCAGGAGGGAGATGTATCATTTGGATCCAACTGCGCACACCTACCACCCTGTGAAGATGTGAATTTTGTATCGTTCAGACACTCTCTCTCTCTCTCTCTCTCTCTCATGTATGCACACACACACACACACACACACACACACACAACGCAAAGTTCACGCCACTTAGGTACCGGCTGCTGTGGATGAATCACACCCTTGATGGGTTGCAAAGGAAGGGACCGGCCGTGGGCATCACAGACCGCATTAATCGATGAAGCTCTTGCAGGCAGAGACGACTCCCTCTCTTGCTTTCTCCACTTTTAATACCAAAGCCTGTCTGCCTGTTTAAACGACTCAGAACCACCATTCATCATACCTCCCGGTCATTACAGTATAGGCTGAGAGGATTTCTTTCAAAATGAGATTACCGCTCCTTCTCTTCCATCTGTCTTCCATCCACGCCTGTTTTTCCTCATTGTGAGGTGTTTACTGGAGCTGTCCTAGTTTCTGCTGTCTTCAGAACAGAGCGGACTCTACCGCTGTGTGATGAGAATGTTAATCTTCTTTATATTTTCATCACAGCCCGCTGCGTTGGTTCGTTTGTGCCTCGTTTACACTCCTCTTTTCATTCTACTCACTCCGTCTGACAAGTGGAAGAATACTTGAGTTTCTCCACAACGCTGCTTCACCGTGTTGACTGTCGTTTCGATGAGGAGAGATCGGCATTTTATGAACACAGAGGAGGTGTGAGTCCTACAGTTTGACCTTTGGCCACTTTCCAAAAACCTGACTTAGCTTTACTTTGGCCAGGAATACATTGTCAAGCTGTGAGCTGGCAACTGGCCCCTCAATGGGATGCAAGTACATTATCACCTGCAGCACATGTTGTCACCAGTGTGCCCTTGAGTGAAGCACTTGATAGACACTGAGCTGTCACAGTTCATCTGAACCTGCGCTCTGACCGGTCCGAGGGCTAAGATCCGTTTGGTCCTCGCCAGGGAGTTTGTTTCACTGCCAAAAATGATGAAGGCTAAAACCTTGATATTCCAATCATAGATAGTAGATACAAAGTGGACTCGCCATCTTGGACTTTGGCCGTCATCCGCTTGTTTTTTTGCAACCAGAAGTGGCACGAGAGGACGAAGCTAAATACGACCAAAAGCTGATTAAGATATGTTTAGACCACAAATAAAACAAGTAAAGAAGACTTGAAACCAGCGTTTGAGACCATAATGTTTACTGAGGTAGAAGTAGGGTTATTTTCCCATGAACTGTGAAAAGCAGCTGAATAGATTTGTTTCACTCCTTGAACTTACAGTTTTAAATACGCAATTCAATAACTTACCAAAAAGGTTTGTTCACTAAGAGGAATAATCAATACACAATACACAACAAAAGCATCCTCCACTATACAAGCTCATTTTAAATATGCCCTGGTGGAATATTAACAATGGATCAAATGACAATGAGATGAGAAGTTTTTTGGCCTGCAACTTTTTTTGTTTTAATTCACTCTGGCTTCTCTTATTCAGCATTGTTTCCGGCAGCGGTATGCAACAGTTTTCAGAGAAAGGTCTCTGATAAACCCGCTGCACACTGCCTGTCCAGCACTAAACTGCCTACCAACAAAGTTAGCAACTATAGCCGGTGAACCTAGCGGCGCATTAGGCAGCTAAAGAGTCCCTAAGGAGGTGGTGGAGACTAAAACAGAGCAAAAAGGAGAATGAATATTGGCCCAGAAACACGACTTTAAATGAATCATAGTGTTGCTGGCTATTCAACTGGGTTAATATGTTCAGTGTATGAACCTTTTAAGGTGATGATACATTAATGTTGTGTTTATTAAGATAGATTTGTCACTATAGACACCCTCTAATTCCATGCTATTTACTATAACATTTCTTCTAAAATGCATCACCTCACGACAAATTGAGTTAAGTCTTGTGCAGAAGTAGTTCTGAGTTTCTTGGAAAGCATTTTATCTGGAAACTTAATCAAGCATTGAGGTGCAGAATTTGTATCAGAGTTCGCCCTCAGGGAACCCCTTCTCCCCATTTCAATTTCTCTTCTAAATTCTTGTTGGCAGAAATCGATGTCTAAGCCAGATACAGAGAGCATGTGTGTGCATTGGAGCTTGATAATAGACTGGTTTCTGTGTGGCTGCAGATCCAGGGCTGCCACAGCTAATTCAGTCTGTTGACTCCAGCGCTAATGCCCCTGTCGCTTTCAGGCATTCTGGAGGTAAAAATGGGAACTAGAGATACATTAGCTGAGTCATTGACAATATACCTTTGCAGAAAGTGCATGGATATTCACAGTGAAATAAACAAAACATTATAATGCAAAACAACAACATTGTTTCACATCAATATACTTTTCAATTTGGTGGGACAGTTTTATGATACACAAAAATATCTGCCTGCACTGAAGCTTAAGGAGACAATTTCAAGGATATGTTTATTCTGTACTCCATGCAATCCACTGATTCCGTCATACGGATTGATATTGCCTCCGTATATGAATTAATTATGCTTGCTGTCGTATATCATACTGCATCAGAGTGCTGATGATTACATTAATGCAGTGAGTGATAGCTTGGGGAGTAGTGTATATGAGAAACCAACAAGAATACAGTCGAAAATGAGTCACTTCTTCCTGACGAGGTGTAATTGAATCTGCATTGCTGACAACTCAACCTTCAATTATTCTCAGAGGCAACCTGTACAATATTTAATGAAGCTTGGTGGAATCAAAGGGCATGTGTGCTCTAGGTATCGTAATAACTCTCATTAAGCTAACGATCCAGAGGAAGGGTCCTGTTAGCTAATTTGTCAGTAGTATGACAGAAGGAATATAACCTCATATTAGTGGCACCCAAGCTCGTAATAATTCTGCTACTAATGCAAACAGATAATTGCTTTGTGAAAGAACACAAACCTCATATTCATTTCCTCAGCATTTGTCCATTAGCAGGTCTCTATGGCTCAGTCTAATGATGCTCTTTTGTAAAAAGAAAAATCTTGATGCGGTCCCATGTTTCTAATTTACTCGTTCTTTCTTTGTTATTTTCCGCAGAGTGGTGCTTGTGGAGAACATCCCAGAAGACATCTCCTTCTTAGACAATGAGACATCAAATCTCCCTCTCTTAGTGGGGTTGTACAACTTACTGGACCGAGCTATCCGGGTCGTGGAGATAGTTTCCCCGCTGTGGCTCCTCAACTCCTCCGATTATGAATCCAGCTTCCAGCCGGCTGCCAGACAGGTAAAACCAGAGCTCTGCAGAAGGTGTGGTGTTTATTTAGATTTTGTGTCTGTTTTATTTTGTCTCTTCTTAATGTCTTTGCACCCTCTACATAATATGCAGTGGTAGAAGAAGTATAGGACCCTTAACTTAAAGGGATGCATCACAAAAAACTAACTTTACGTGGATACAGCATGTGTGCCTATAAATCTATGACATATTACAACCATTCAGATGAAATGGCAACATGGTATACTGTAAGTGAACAGACACAAATGATCATCAGAGCAGAAAATCAATAACGGGTCCTGTAGAATGACCTACTGGTAAAATACTAGTCTGGGCTATTTTCAGGCTGCTCGAAATTAGATGTTCGTTTTGGGTTTGAACTGGATGTGTGTTATTGACAGTTGCCTGGCGGGTTAGCAAGGCTGCGCACACACACACACAAACACACACACACACACACACACACACACACACACACACACACACACACACACACACACACACACACACACACACACACACACACACAGAGAGATCTGTTTGAAAGACTAGAGCATGTCAGGAGTAATGAAAGCTTGAGGCTGTTGATTGGGAAGTAATAGCTCCTTTCCAAGGCCATCGGGGCAGAGGGGAGCTAATGGCCCTTCAGCCTCCAGCTCTCTGCAAAAAAGCTGCCAAAAAAGACAACTCATCTGGAGGGAGGCTGGACCGGAAAATTGAATATACTGTGATGGTAAAGTCACACGATGTGGAGGTGGAGATATCAGTAGCATGCGCATTGCACGTCTCTTTATATCTGTTTATGTCCAATTATTGTAAACATCAGTTGAGAAAATAATCACATAATAATGACTGGATATTTGTGAACCCACATTGAGAAGAATCGCTGTCAGCCCTGCAGGCTTATTTAAGTGCAATAACTCAAGTCAAAAGTTTAGCTGATGTTAACTTTTATCTGTCACATATATAGTTTAAAAAAAGACAACATCACCGACAATATCACCTCAAATCATAAAAGTGGAGGGAATTCAACATATTGAGGAGTTTCCTGAACTGTGCTGTGTAAGGCAATGAGCATCTCATGACCCTGTGTGGTTGAATAATAACAGCTTCACACGGGCTAGATTATATTCTGCACTTTAAAGGTGCAGTAGTGACTTAGTATTGCATGATGTACAATTGGAGGACTTAGAAGAGAAACATTTAAAGGAGAATCATGAATAGATAAAAAGTAGGGATGTCAGTTTCAGTTCATTTTGCTTTCGATAAAAAATGACTTGAAATGCAAGATGCACTTTCCTTTTACCCTAGAACTCCATAGACTCAGTATGCTTTGGTGTCACATTTCACACCGCTATACTCAACTTATATTGCCATCTACGACGATCAATCAGACAGTTTGATTGGTAGTAGAAGAGCCGATCAGATGACCCATCGATTCACAATTAAAAAGTTTTCAATACTTATTTCTCTGCTTTCCAGCCTGCTCTTTAATTTGCTCTGATCCAGCTGCCCACCTACACAGCAGGGCCATATATAAGAAGATCTGGACACACACACACACACACACACACAAACACACACACACACACACATACCGGGCCCAGTGCCAACACGCTTGCCGCGGTGTGTCCTGTCTGAACAGCTCAATTTGGTAATATGGTAAATATTGAATATAGACCTGAAATGAACCTGTAACCGGTCAAAAAATGTTCCGGTGGTTAAACGTTGACATCCCTAATATACAGATATTTTAGGTTAAAGTCCCCAAAACACTGGATCCTACATTTCACATCATGCAGCTTGAAAGTGTATTTCATTACATTTCCTTGCTTGGTAAACGACCATGTCTTCTCCACGTCACAAGCTTTCTGCTATCTTTTCAGACTTTGGAAAGCTCCGTCCAGAGTCATAAAACTGCTTTCACGATCTGTACCGTTGAATACAAATATTAGACACATCTTCATGTAACTGGGTATTTAGAACGAGAGCAGGTAGCTGAACCAACAAAGAAAAGAGTGTCACCCACAAATATGAATACTTGATCAAAAGTAAACAAATAAACTTGACATCACAGTTGCTGGGAACCGGAGCACAGAAATAGCACATACAGGACTGCTGATGGAGCCCCGATATTAAAGACGACCTATAGCAAACTATACACAAGAGTCTAGTTTGAACACACAGCATGAATTTCATGTGACGGCAGATGTTTTGCCATGTGTTTCCCTCAGGGCAGGGCTCTGCTGTCCAGGCTGCAAGGGCTGAAAGCTAAAGGAATCCAGCTGAAGATCTCCAGCGGGATGAACGACTCGGCTGAGCTGGAGATGCTCGACAAACACAGTCAGCTCCCCCTCTCACTGTATTACGCATTCTGTGTGTCTGTGTTCAAACATGACTGCTTTCCTCTCAGTCTCTTTCCGTCTCTCCCTTCATCTGCCTTTTGTGTTTCATTTTCTTGTTGAACATTGTTTGTCTGAGGTCAGACCCGGCCTTCATCCTTCTCCTTGTCTCACACGTAACTTCCTGTGTTTCAGCCTCTCTCTGTCTTTAACTGTCCCTCCGTTTCGGCTTCTCTCTCGCTCTCTAATTCTAGATGCTGACGTCCACTATGTGAACACGACGGCGCTGATCAACGGCCACCTCAAGTCCTCCTTCTGGGTGGTTGACAGGAGACATTTCTACTTCGGCAGCGCCAGCATGGACTGGAGATCACTTGCCACAGTATTCAAAACTCACCAGCACGCACACACTCATACTTACACATACTCAGAGACAGTCTCAGTCCTGTAAATTCTGTTGCCATGTTGTATCTAATAGATTTACATGAGATATAATTGCACAACAAGTTCTGTATCCTTGGATGTAAAGAGTTTTGATGATGTCCTACTGGCTCAGACTCAAAAGTACGGCGTTATATTTGGGTGTTCCTCTTGAAAAACACATCATCTGAATTAATTCAACAATAATGTCATGATTGCCTCTTAATTAATTTGGAAAATATGTCCAGATGTTATATATCTAATAAATAAGTCCTTTACTGTGAATACATTTAAAATAAATGTTTACAGAGTCCTAAAAATGTCATTTTTTTAGATAATGTATTTTGATTTTTTTTGTCGATATATTAAAGGTTACAGTTGATTTATTTACTAACACATACTACACCTGCAAACTTACTTGTGTGCACGTTACGAATGATTATATTTGTGCATAAGTCAGTGTCTTCTCCCTGGATAGGGAGGAGTGAATGGGTGTGCGGGTTTAGTGGGGGCATGCAAAAATAGAAAGTGGCCATTCTTTCATCTTCTTCTTCAAAGCTGAGATTCTTGCACAGTTCATTAAAGTGCGGACCCATTTGTTAGGCAGCTTTATCTATCTTTAGACACCTCGAGATACAAAGGACAACGGTGTGTTTTGAGGCAGATAGACTAGGTTGAGCCAAGTAAGACCTTAGAGTGTGGGATCTAAGCTTTATTTTGGAATAGTTTGCTCATGTAAACTCTGCAGGGAGAGAGAGAGAATGAGGGAAAGAGAAGACAATTTAGAAGAAGACATTGAGAAGTGCCTCTTTGAAATGAAAAGGCGGCAGCGAGCAAAGACAGATCATCGAGAACAAAGAGAAGAAACGCAGTAGTGTCCTCTCAAACCCTGCTGTTTGCTGTGGCGATGAGGGAAGTCCTGTAATGGGAGGAGACTTGGCATGGCCCCACACAGGTTACGATTACTTGTAAAGAAAGGAAATCCGATGCTGATGGAGATGACGGACAGCATTTTTACTGATCTTTAAAGCAATGACAATAATGTCCAGGATTATTACAAAGGGTAAACGTGGGCTGTCTCCGTGATCTAACAGAGGTTGTGTTTGTTCTCCAGAGGAAGGAGCTGGGTGTGTTGGTGTACGACTGCAGCTGTCTGGCTCTGGACCTCCACAAAGTGTTCAGCCTCTACTGGGGGCTCCAGTACAGAGACTTCATCCCCTCCTTCTGGTCCAAGCGGGTCTTTGCGCTCTTCAACAAGGACGAGCCACTGGAGCTCACTCTCAACAGCACAAAGGCTCAGGCCTACGTCTCTGTGAGTGACAGTTGTAGCATTAGCTTGTATTGTTCATTAGCTCAGGGAAAAGCTGTGTTTTTAAGGATGTGGTTGATATGCCAACTCATAAGGAAGCTTACTTCTTTCTCATCCTGGTGAGAGCTGCAGAGACATTTTAAAATACATTAATTAAAAGAATTAAGTGTTGAGCACTGAATGTACTTGTCCGAACACTAAATTCTTTGATTTGTGTAATTTGCTGGTTTGGTTAAAGTATGTCTTCTCTTTTATGTTAAATATTTATTTTAAGTTGTCATGTTGCTTTTAACAATTTACTGCTTTGTTTTTTTAAGTCGGTTTTCTGTGTTTTTATGTGGTGAATAAAAATGCTGCCATCTAGGCCAAAAAAAGAGAATCTCTATGGGATTACCCTGACTGAATACAGATTACATACATATATTAATTAATTACCGGTAATTGATGTCAGTCAAGGGGAACGCTTGTATAAAAGAGTAAGATTTCAAAAGGCATAACATTTATTTTAAGTGATGCTTACAGTAAAGTAACCATTTAAGTTAAAACACGAGACATCTGACATTTTTCATGACTCTCAAAATTAGATATAATAGATATAATTACAGATAATTACATTCAATTGCCTTCCATTACCCACATTCAAAATGATATACGTAGGCTAATTGGTGGCTCACATAATTCAATGTCATCTCATTTGAAACAGGATGTTAGTGCAGACGGTGAGCTTAAGTGTTTTTAGGGCAAGTTTGTCCATCAGTTGTGGAGAACTAGCTCTGCAGGTGTAACTGTCAACATTAATAACAGCTGCCTTCAATCTAGATGAGTTAGTTTTAGAGCTTTAAGGAACTTAAAGCCCCTGCACACCCACACAGGTGTTTTACATTACTCTGATTGGTTAGACCTCAGCCCACGTTGAAGTTTTATGTGAGGTCACCAATAAGGACGATAAAGATCCCACCTTAACAGCTGCAGCAGGAGATTGAGGGAGATGTCAATCAAGCACACTGTGTACCCACCCACATAGTCCAGAGAAGAGGTCTAATCAGGCTGAACAAGTGAAAACACCTCTGTTGGTGTAACATGTGTGCCCGAGATCTTTAAATGGAGCATAAACATTGTCAATGTTGTCAGTTCCACCTGCTATGTGAAAAGGTCTATTATCAGAAACAGTTTACAATACATATCAGCTGAAATCAGACACCGATTATTTAGGTTTTATGACAAGAGACCCTCACTTTTTAAAAAGCAACACAGTGTCTTTCAGTGTCAACTTCTTCCTGTTAAAGAGTGATGATGATGTCACCCAACCTGCAGCAGATTAAGATAAATATCAACACACAGAAAGCGACACACTGGCAGTTAAACATTCACATGTCACTGTCAGCAAAAAACATGCACAGAGACACACTCATAAAACAAAGGCATCACATCTTAATGGTCATTTTGGTGAACAATCAAGACGATGAGTTGGTTGCTGTGAAGATAACAGTGCAGAAAATGTGATAATCACAGTGGTAATAAACATCACTGCTCTGACCATCAGCGGCTGTGCATCCTCTCAACACCACCTTACTATCTCTCCTCTGACAGAGCTCCCCAGATGTTTTGATCCCCAAACATCGTAGTAGTGACCTTGAAGCCATTTCCAAGGTCATCCAGGAGGCCCGCCATTTCCTATATATCTCCATCACCGATTACCTGCCCCTCCTCAGCCACAACGCTCGCAGGTTAGAGATGCTGTGCCGCTTTTTGAGTGTTTTTTCCTTCAAATTTCTTTGGATGGGTATTTTTTTCCATCAAAAGCTTGGATGCTGTGGTTCAAATGATTACACTCTGTGGGCCCACACTTGTCTCTGTGTTTGTATCCATGCCAAGGTACTGGTCCCGCATCGACGGTCTTATCCGAGAGGCTCTGATCCTGAGGAAGGTGCGGGTCCGTCTGCTGATAAGTTGCTCGGAAACGACTCATCCACTTACTTACAACTTCCTCTGGTCCTTGAGGAGTCTGTGCATGGAGCAGGCCAACTGCTCTCTGGAAGCCGTAAGTACAAAGCCACCGCGTACTATTTTTAAATCGACAGATGCACTTTATCTATGCATGATGCACCACTCTCTTTGTGTGTGTGTGTGTGTGTGTGTGTGTGTGTGTGTGTGTGTGTGTGTGTGTGTGTGTGTGTGTGTGTGTGTGTGTGTGTGTGTAGAAGTTCTTCAACCCCAGAGTGCAGAGGGACGGCAGTCTCCAGGGAATAAACCACAACAGGTTTATGGTGACGGATAGAGCCATATATTTAGGTGAGCTCATCGACTAGACTTTATGACTGTGTCCACCTACATATCAACGCTCGCCTCATGCAGTTGGACTACAAATTGTGTCTTTTAACATTAGTGTGCTGTGCATACAGATTTACATTGTAGTTAATTATAGTGGGTTTTACTGTTACTGATATTCTTATTTTTGATGTTGGGAAAGAGCCAGGCTAGCTGTTCCCCCTCGCCTCCAGTCTTCATGCTAAGCTAAGCTAACCGCCTCCTGGCTCCCGCTCTTTGCTATGACACACAGATATGAAAGTGGTACCAATCTTCTGATCATCTTCTCAACGTCTAACTCTCAAAAAGTATTTCTCAAAATGGTCAGAGATTTCAATAAAAAAAGAGACGGGTCTTTGATTCAGTATATTTATCCACGGATGTGGTCCACTGGGAAATGTTTAAAAACTGTTATTCGCTCATCTTGGCATGGAATGTTTTTTTTTTTAAGTGGCGCGGCCACCTCTTTGTTTCTTTCTCTGTGACCTGACAGGTAACCTGGACTGGGTGGGGAATGAGTTTAGCTCTAATGCAGGAGCCGGCCTGGTGATCAGTCAGCCAGAGGGCATGGAGGAGAGGAACTCTACCGTGGTGGAGCAGCTGAAGGAAACATTCGAGAGGGACTGGTTTTCACGTTACACCCACTCAGTGGAGGCCAATACGATCCCCCTCTGCAACACGCACCAGAACAACGCGCCAGTCAAAGCTGGCCCCCTCGACGATAGACCAGTGCCTATCAGAGCGGACCAGCGCGATATCGGACCAGCACCAATGAGACACAATCACAAAGATGATGAACAGACGCCAGTTATAACAAAGCACCATGACGACCGACTCAGCAAAATTGGTCTCCAAAGCAAGGCCAGTGGACTGGTGCCCAGTATAGCCAGTTACCAAGAGAGGGGACGAGTCACAATGAGTCACCTCGACGACAGACAGGTACAAGTCAAAGGTGTTTACAGTGACAATCCAATGGATCCGCCCAGTCAGCCGGCTGAAAGCAGCGGCAGCAGAGAGATCTTCAACGGCTCCCTGTGACCGCGGACGTGACGAGGAGAACTTCCAGTGACAATGGACGTAACACACTGGGTCTTTGTAGCATTTTATTGTTGCCATTTTGAAGAAAACTAAAACTTTGAAGATTGAAGTAATACCTGGTTTGAAGGACTTGATCGTGTTCACGGAAGAACTCAGGAAGGAAAGTAAACGCTCACCTGCAGTCTCGCACTTTTGATGGATTTTTTAAAGAATGAACACTGAGTAATACACTTTAATAATAACTTACAACCTTTACTACTTATTTAATCATTTTTCGCTCCAGATGAAATCTTACTGATGGACTAATTATTATATGTCACTTTAGCTGTTGTGTGGCAGTCATCATTTATCACCCTTTAAAAGGGGGAAAGATGGCTGGATGTCTATGCAGAGATGGAAACGCAGTGAGGACGTGTAGCTACACTGGCTACATTTAGCATTAAAGATGCAGCCTTACTGTGCTCATTGAAGTAGATACTTTGGCCTCATGCAGGTAGTTTGTGTATCTGCAGCAGTATTTGGAATAATTTACCGTGCAATCACATAATTACTTAAAACTGCAAACAATTTTTAATACGAATGATAACTTCAGATCTTCATCCCAGACTGAATCAACCTAAAACTATTATTTATATAAACTGTTAATTTATTCCAATGGCACATGGCATGAAAGAACAAGACAACCTTATGCGTACATATTAGTAATTTTTTTGTCTTTTCAAAAGAGTCAAAATTGCAATTTCATTTCGGACCCACAAGAACACACTGAAATTGACAAGCATTGCCTTTAGTCCTGTAATGGAAACAACCCCATGACTCATTTTGAGTGGTGACCCACAGTCGAGGAGCTGGTGCTCTTAAGGGATTGATCAAATCATGTCCACCATGTTTTGAATCTCAATACCAGAAGCACTAAACACGACACAGACAGCCGTTACATAATCCAGGACACCATGCGTCATGTGTCTCTCCACAGCACCATGTGTGTCAAGATGTTTTGTTCTATGGAGGTCATAATTGAATTAGATGACGCACCTCTTCTGATGTGTTCATTACTGTGATAGAATTGTCTATGTTTGATCAGGAGGAGAGTTGTGGTTCAATTATTCATTTGTAACAAATGCGACCCTCCTCTATGGCCCACAGATGATGACAGAGAAGGAATGTGTAGGTCTGATGGCATGCCACATAAGGAATTAGGAGACAAAGAGAGTAGCATCTCAAAAGACAAGAACCAAAAAAGGTCATGTCTCGCTGCACCTCCACATTCCGCTGTGCTTCTGTTCTTAAACTAATTCATACACAAACACATATTTTACCATTACATTACTCAACACCAAATGTACCACGGCGAGGAATTTTCAATCAGTCGCCTCCATTGAAAACTGCAGGCATGTTTCCCTGGAGGAAAAGGGGCCATTGATCTGGAAGGGTCCTTATAGATAATCATTCCATTTCCAATATACAAACCCAAGGAAAATGAGACGAATTGAATGGATATCTATACTATTCTTTTAAACGCACTCTTGTGACTCATTGAACAAATACTCAAAGGGACCAGAGGGTCTCTGCTGTCAGCCGAATCAATACGATGAATTTTTAACAGAGCTTGACAGTTGCAGTTGCTGCAGTTTAACCTCAAGGACATTGTTGCCTGTAATGTCCTGCCTGTTCCTGAACATTTATTACCGTAACTGCGTGTGGAGGTGGAGATACAAATACATGATTGTTAGTATAGAACAAACTAATTTACTTTTGACTAAAAGCTTGTGGCAACTTTCATTTGCATTTTGAATGATTGCACGAATGTCAGTTTAAGACTTTTACACACGTTTCTGTGAGCGTAACGTTTTGCAACAATGCTTGAGAGTTTGCAATGTGGGAAGATTTTTTTTTTTTTACTTCCCAGGCCATTTATTGAGAAAACAGGAAAAACATTTCCAGTGAGAGCAACATGGTTATGTCTCCATGCACAATATGCAGGGTGCTATGGTCAGTGCTTTAATGGGAAAGGAGCACAGGTGTAATGAGGGTTTCGTCTAAATTCACTTTGCAGGAAGAACAATAGCATGTTTTAATTCTGCTGGGAAACTGACTGTCAGAATGCATAGAAGGTTTCGCTGTAACCAGAAATAATCGTTTATTTCACATAATTTATGGTGGACATCCCCAGTTTTCTGCATACAGTATTTGTGCCTGCTCTTTTTGTGCTACAGGTTAAAATGTACGCCACCACTCACGTGCATCATAACATGTTCCCTATATGTACAGACAGCTCACATGCAGCTGACCCACTGATGCCAGTGGAAAATGAAACAAAACAAATCTGGTCATGACGGATAAATGCTGCCATCTAGAGGATGTCTTGAGAAAGAACATTTCTTCTCACGTATACAACAGCATTTCAAAAATACATTGTTTTGAACTGCTGTTTATGTGCATATTCTTATTAAATGTATAAAAGCCAGCGACATGGGAATGCAAGTGGTTATGTTGATAGCTACTATTTATTGTTATGAGAGGATCCTCAGATCATTCTTAATAGGATAATACATATTGTACTCAGAATAGTTGGTATATATAGCATTAAAGTATAAATCAATAATAATGTGATAAACATAAGAGTTCCGTGATTCATTTTAACATGCATAAAACAAACTGTTCCTATGCTGCTGTATGTTTGCCAAAACACCTGCTCTCCAAAATCTCATGACTCTTACGTGACACTGACACGTATATGCAGCAAACACAATCATCTGTTTCATTTCTGGAACAGCTTCTCCATTCAGAGTGAGTAGAACTTGAGCATTATCTTAATAACGACGTCCACATATTTCCTCGCGGAGCGCTACGTAGACACTGTATTGCTTGTAATGTGACAGCTGATCTGGAGTCAGACTCAGTACTTTATGCTGCTGTTATTGTCTGTGATTGTTTCACAGGGGGGCAGACAAACATGTACCCAAGTCGTTGTGTGTATTACTTGTTTATTTTGTTTTCAAACTATTTTGATCATTAAAAACAGCGACTGTTTTCCAGTTAACAGGGACCAGGATTACACTTTTAATCAGCAACGGTTTACAATCTGCTACACGCATATGATCAAATCCAAGCAAAAACTATAGGAATGTTTCTGAATTACTGTCTGTTCGTCCATCCAGTGAGATTTAAGAGAATTGAGCCATTTTCACTGAATATTCTGTGAAATATTCTGTGTTTTCTTGAAGTCAGAAGGGTTGACAGGTTTGATGTGGCTGCAACGTTTAACAGACTGAAGCACTATTCAATTTAAATGCTCACTGTAGAACTTTTTAATGTCGCCTACCTTTATTCTATTGAATTGTTTCGGCATGACTGCTGCTTGCATGCCCTGCCTTTATGAAGTGTGCACAGTAGCCTTTCTAGAGATAATAATGAAAGCGTATATACCTTTAAAAAATACAGAAGGAATGTCTATTTGTTGAAAATACCCTTGTTAATGCACACTACTGAATTATATGAGCATTATGTTTTTACTCTTAATAAAAAAAAATTTATTCTTTGCTGCTTTGTGTCTGTGTGTGTTTGTGCTTAAGCATAAGTGACTTGTGTTTCCTTAAGACAAAGGCTGTTAAATAAAGCTGTGGCTTACCTCAGAAGTAAATCCTTAATACGTCATTGCACTGTGGCTGTTGCTCAGGCCCTACGTAGCCTCCGTGGACAGGTTGGTTCAGGTTGCTCCAGGAACATACTGATTGTAGACAGAAAAATAATCAATAATATTCACCTGATTCACCGCAGAGAAACCCAACTCGCTGTAAGGTTGAAGTAGCACTGCCCTTTTAAATGCTTTATTTGAATCAACGATACATGATTCAAACATACAGAGAGCCAACATTTTACAGCTGAGATGTATTGAACTTTTAATATTGTATTCATTTTGGTAAAAACGCCACGTGTTACTCATCATCAGTGCTGCCAAATAATAGAATAAGCAGCCTAATCGGTGCATTGATTAGATTATGATTATGATATTATCAGATAAAGAAAACGTAATCCATGTACAGGTCAAAAGCACACACACACACACACACACACACACACACACACACACACACACACACACACACACACACACACACACACACACACACTTATTAGTTTGTGTTTGCTCTATTGATGAGTGGTGGAATGTAACTATTACTTAAGTAATGTACTACATATGCATTTGAGGTACTAGGTCTACTTAACTTGAGTGTTTTGTTTTAATGCAACTTTAAGTCGGTTCAGAGGTAAATATTGTACTTTTTACTACAGTGCAATTATTCAAAAGCGTTATTTACTAGTTACGTTACATATGTAATAATTGCACTAAACATATGGAGAGTTTATAAAATATGATGCATATACATGTTTCATGCAAAAATGTAACTCCAGCTGCTTTTGCTTCTCTTCAATTTGATAATTTTAACAATTTAGTAACCTTGAGGTTTTTAATTGGACAAAACAAGGATTTTGAATTAGTTTTCTTGGGCTTGTGATTATTTTTATTTTTTTAACAAAGCCAATAAATCTCTAATAAAAATAAAAACAATCAATAGTTTCAGTGCTTAATAATTCGCGAGTAATAAAATAAAATAAATTTAAAAAAATGGACTCGAGCTCGCGCACGGCATCGGATTGACGTAAACGGTTACCTTAACAACCGATTAGGCGTCACCACCCCGGGCTGCAAATTCATGAGTGCGCTCTTTTTCCCCTCCCGGAGACGGTCCCGTCCCGTCAAGAGAGGAGGAAACCGACGATCCACGGGGACTCGTTCAGGGCGGACAGTAAACTAGATGTCTTGGTCCAGCAGCTCGGGGGGTAAACATTATTGTCGGTGTTGTCGCCGACCTGACGAGCATCGCCTCGCTGCTGCTGCTGCTGTTGTTGTTGTTACTCAGCCGCAGCCAACATGGCTGAGGACGACAGCGAGTGGGTCGTAGAGAGCATCGTCGGCTACCTGGGGAGCCCCGAGTGGGTCATTCCCGTCACGGACTTCATGGAGAACAAATGCACAGGTACAAAAAAAACAGGTTACATGACGTCATAGGGAAGCTGTGTGCACCGTGAACTCCGAGGCTAAGCTAACGCTAACCTGTAACTTGTTTGTAGGCTATAATATAAGCTATATGTCTATATATCTATATAAATATATATCCATATATGTACTGTTTAACAACTCTGCACAGTCAAAGCAGTGTCCTCGACGTGAGGCCACAAAGGACACAAGTAACGCCAGCAAGTCGACAAAGGTAGCAAGTCATAACCCAAGATAGCTAGCAAGGTAACTTACAGACCTACCAAAAGGGTCGTGTGTTTTAACGTGTTGTGTGTCATTTAAGCTACAAAACACACACAGTTAAGTAAATATAGATAGTTTAGGACGGGTTTTTAAATGCCTCCTATGGGGCAGAGTATACATGTTGAATTACTAACATGTACATGTTATTATGTTGGTCCTTTTCTAAGTTTTTGATGACGAAGATGAGAATAAGCTGTCATACACAGAGATCCACCAGCAGTATAAGAAACTGGTGAGTATAGTATATGGTGCAGATGTGCCAAACTGCCTCATAAACGTCGCTCGTCAGGGGTTTTATGTTATTGACTCATCGGGCTGGACTGATGTAAGCTGCTTTGCTTTTGTAGGTGGAGGAGCTGCTGGGGAATTACATGCAGGAGGTTGGCATCGACGAGCAGCAGTTTCTGGATGCGTGCACCTCTCCTTTTGCCAAGTCCAAAACACTGCAGGTACCTTAAGCTCCCTGCTCGCACACCACCGCCAGCCTGCAAGTTAACCTGAATGGAGAATCAAGGATGGGATTTGCTTACATAACCCCCCCCCCAGTGATGCTGCTTTGTAGATGCTGCCAAACAGAGCTGGTCTCCTCCTTTAAGGCAGATGTGCGTTTTCCTGATGACTCAGCAAAATGGGTCTGCAGTGTGTGATTAGGGCTGCGCCCTCTCAATCGATTAGATGACGAATCGGTCCTCACAGACGGCGTACCTCCACCATAGCTATGCCTGGCATACTCCTGTTTGTGTCCTTTTAACATATATTAAAATGTGTACCACCACAGGGCCTGTCAACTCTATATTAGTTCCAGTTCAAGATTTTATAGTCCATTGTTAGATTTTCCTTGGCACTGTGCAAGATTGGCAGAGATGCCGATCTGGATTTCATCGCAATCCTCAGCAGACATGGATCTCATTAATTACCACTTAGATAAATAGTTAATGTCTGCAAAGCAGGTCAAATTCTCCTCGAGCAAAGATTAACAGGAGCAGAAGTTTCAGTGTGCAGAGGTTTTTTTCTCCTGTTTCAGTTTGCCCATGCAGATACTTCAAACAGGATCATGCAGTCATACACACAGCAGTAAAAAGGCCTTATTTTGTGTAGTGTTGCATTTTTCTCTCTTTTTGGCCTCTTTTATATGAGAGATTGCTTGCTAAAATCAGCGAAACACAATTTGCCTTAATTCATTCAAAACTCTTTCAAATGAAGACTATTGATAATCAGTTCCTTTGATGTATTATCTTTATCTGAGACAGTTTTGCAGCATAACTCGGTTATTACTTTGTGAAGTCTGTCACATGTCACTGTATCGTCACTGTGAAAGTGGTTTATAGCATCGGCGCTGATGAGAGGAGAGGTCTTGACTTTCAGCTGGAGACAAAAGGGATGCAGTCGACATAATCCCACCTCTTCAGACTTACCTACTGTAGCGGACTCTACCTTTTCTGTGATTAAAGTTTTTTTAAGTGATTAAATTAACTCGGAGACACAGGATATACTGTAGGTCGGGGCTTCAGGTAGAGAGACTGACAAAGGTGATGCTGAGCGACGGACTGAAAACCGAATGACCCACTTGAACTAAGAACACTGAACCTGTATTAAAGGTTGGTCAGAAAGATTTGCCGAGCATTAGCCTAGATGGAGGGGCAGACTTTTGAATGGAGGCGAGACGCTAATGTGAAAGATAAGGCTTAGGTACCACTCTGTTTGCAAACATAGCTTTATTTGTGTCGGGACTTGAGTTGACTGTACATCCTGTCCTGATCTGCAGATGGCTAACAGAGCAAGCAGTGTTCCTCATAGGAACACTGCTTGCTCTGTTATAATATTTTATAAAAAAATATAATATAATATTTGATTAAATTGATTTTTACACATTGAAAATATTTTCATTGTGTGTTGGGTACATCAGCACTTGCATGCACTGTGTTTATAGCTGTGCATACTGACCGTTGGTGGTTTTTGTCGTTCAGTCGGTGTTCCAGACAGTTCTGGCGACAGATGACTTCCAGATATTTCACTCTATGATGGTCCAGAAGAACATGGAGCTGCAGCTTCAAGCCCTCAGAGTCATTAAAGAAAGGAACGGTAGGCCGGATTATAACACACACTCACACACGCTCACAAACAGGAAATCACTACTGATATTGCTGCAAGTGATGCCCCTGCTCTGTGTGTAGGGGCCCTCCCTGAGTGTCTGACTGATGGCGTGGACGTGATGACAGAGCTGCAGGATCAAGAGATGAAAATCCTGCAGGAAGTTCTCAAGTAAGTCACCTCTTTCTCATTCTCATTCTCTCTATATCTTTCTCTACCTCCCACACACACACAAAGTTGACTGTCCCCCCCTTTGAGGGTTTTCTTAGACATATACAATATTTGCAGTGGCGTTTGATTGCTTGCAAAACCACAATGATATCCATAGTAATGATATGCATGGACGATAGATACAAAGGTAGATTCAAAGTTATGATCCTTGAACAGTGGAGTTGGGATGTTATGGGTAGCAATGATCAGTTGGCTAATGTCTTATCCTCATGTGTTTTTTTTACTCTCTTAATTCTGACAAAAATCAGCTGTGTAACATTGATGTGTTTATGTGACATGGAGGCCTAGTTTGATCTTTCAATCCTCAACCTTTTATGAAGCTCACACATATAAATGATTTCATTGCACGTGCAACAACCTACCACACTAAAGAGACTATTTTAGTTTCTATTTATGTTTTTAGGCTGAAATATCAAAATGAACCTATTCTGTAAAACATCTAACAGTTTAAGTCACTACATCGGTATTCATTTAATTGTTTTTACTAATGAATTAATTCAGTCATCATGTAATTAGATCTTAGTTTTTCTCCAAATTACACTCTTCTGATTTTTCCACATTTTGTCAATGCGTCCGTCGCCCTTACGTGTCCAGGTGTCTATAAGCTGCTGCCCCTGTTCTCTAATGGGATTTTGCTCGTGGCAGCCTGGCCAAGTAGAACACACGGAGTCTAACGGGACCGCAGTTAAGCTCCTTAGAGTCCAGCTAATTTAGATTGGAGGGATTGACACTAAACAAGCCACTGAGAGAAATAGTATTTTATCCCCTTTGTCTTACCTTGATACCATGGCTGCTTATCAACTTTTGCATGTTTGGCTTCTGGAATTCGTTTTCAGACATTATATAATGCCAATACAATGCCTTCACCATAGGCACTTGAATGCACCGTGAAGGATTTGCAACTGCATTGCCATTCAATTACAAAATACCATGACATTTTGTAATGCAACTAACTGTTTACTGTGATGGATTTGGTCAAATATACAGCATGCTTTATAGAATTGCTTTTCTCAGGTGCTGTAAGCACAGCAATACAGCAGTCTCACATCTGGCGGACTGATTTGAACTCTATTCTGGTTACATAATAAGACATTTACAGTTTTAGCCTTGATTTACGTTCCAAATGTTCTGCTGTGCTATCAATATCTCTGCCAATCCTTTTTGGATGCTATAAAATCCTCACAGGCTTTCTGAAAAAGCACCGTCACAGCTGGAATGACTTGACATCATTTCAGACAAATTCTGCAATAGTAAAACATGCAATAAAAAGACAAGAAGGCCACCATCACTGAGAGTAACCATCATACTGGTGTCTCTTTTAGTTTTTTTGCATAATCTTTGTTTAATTTTGTTATCAGTCTCATAAAACACCTTTTTTTAAAAAGCTTTATAAACCATCCTTTCCTTGCTCTTTTACGTGTCTCTCTCTCTCTCTCTCTCTCTCTCTGCACACCTACTGGTAAACGCTTTGCGGAAGTCTCTTCTAATTAAAATTAAGTTGTTAAATAAATCAAATTAAAGGATCTGTGTGTGGGGCCCTGGTGATGCCTGGGCGCAAGAGAGCATATTGTGGTTATCACATGACGTTGCTGTCTTATTCTAGCTTCTAGTCCATTTGTTCCATCTGCCAAAGGTTACATGTACAATAGAACCTGCTTAAATGTAGATTAGCCTCGCTCTTATCACGCCTGGGCTGCTAAACATACTCTTAAAGACAGTGCAAGGGTGCTCTGGAATGCTCTGTCTCAGGACCAGTCCAGGCATTACAAAAACAATTACTTCTGCTTGGGCTAATTTATGCACAGAGAATATTCTGACAGTGAGCCCTGGATCAAATATCATTTTCTTTTCTTTTTTTCTCAGAAAGTCAAAAGAGGAGTATGATGAGGAGATGTCCAGGAGGCTGCTTTTAGAAGAAGAGGTTGGCTCCACTTCCAGCAGCTGCTCTGATAAGCCAATGGCAGAAAGCAGTGAAGCCCAGAATGCCACCACTGCTCCCAGCCAACAAAGCAGCACGGCCAAGGTAAGGCATCGAGACCAGGATGAGACAAATGGGACCTGTACAACCAGTATGAGACAAATGGGACCTGTACAACCAGTATGAGACAAATAGGATGGGTAAAACCAGTATGAGACAAATAGGATGGGTAAAACCAGTATGAGACAAATGGGACCTGTACAACCAGTATGAGACAAATGGGACCTGTACAACCAGTATGAGACAAATGGGATGTGTAAAACCAGTATGAGACAAATGGGATGTGTAAAACCAGTATGAGACAAATAGGATGTGTAAAACCAGTATGAGACAAATAGGACGTGTAAAACCAGTATGAGACAAATAGGACGTGTAAAACCAGTATGAGACAAATAGGACGTGTAAAACCAGTATGAGACAAATAGGATGGTTAAAACCAGTATGAGACAAATAGGACATGTAAAACCAGTATGAGACAAATAGGACGTGTAAAACCAGCAGCTCTGTGTTACCTTTGTCGGACTTGTATCTCCTAACTCAGACTCAGTGCATAGCGGATACTACCAGTGCTTAATGCTTATTTAATGAAGTAATGTTTATTGCCAACATACTTTCCCCCTTAAAGCCCAATCTCGCCTTTTTATAACGTGACCCTGTCTCCAATGTGCCGTTCATCCCACGCTAAGACCAACGCTGAGGGGACCGCTGACAGCAGCCGCAGTAACGGTCACCACGGCCCGCTAGTGAACGGAAACACTGCCACTGACTTGAATCCGGTAACTGGACATTTTAATAAACACGCCACAGTGTACTGCCCAACCTGAGGATGCATTAATACCATTTCACCTGAAGCAGCACAGAGGGAAACGTGTTGGTACATGTACAACTGAATGTATGGGAATTGGGTTTTGTTTGGCCTGCTCTTGTTAACAGGTGAGCATCCGTGGTTATTCTCTGAC
The DNA here is from genome assembly GCA_038501785.1 of Myoxocephalus aenaeus. Taxonomy (NCBI): domain Eukaryota; kingdom Metazoa; phylum Chordata; class Actinopteri; order Perciformes; family Cottidae; genus Myoxocephalus; species Myoxocephalus aenaeus. The sequence goes on from JBAMJR010000172.1 coordinate 229,627, forward strand.
ACCAAAATGTCCTGCATGGTCCACAAGTATTGGCATGTTTGAAAGTATCAGTGCATCCTGAGGGCAGGTAGTATTTAGTTAGTGATAGGTAGTTTCATGGCCTGCGTAGTCGTACAGCGCTTTGTAGACTGAGGTCGCTTGTGTAGTCTCAATAGATTCAAATATTTGCTGAATGCAGGGAGACTGGGAAGCGTTTTGTTGCATTTTACACACTATTGACAATTTGATGTGAAACATTGTCTTTAGATATTTAGAGTCTTGTGTTTTTCAGAATCCAGCGAGGTTTACAGTAATCTGACACACGAGTGCTGACAAGTCCACAATCTGAGGACTACATGGGGTTGTAGCAGCATTAGCATGTCGCAAATAGTGGGCTGATTCTGATGCAGTGTTTGTGTCATCTGTCCAACATGTGTTAAAGGGAAAGTTCATCCCCAAATAAAAAAAAAAATCCATATTTTTACTTTGACCTGTAGTGCTATTTATCAATCTAGATGGTTTGGGCGCGAGTTGCCTCGTTTTGGAGAGAAGAAAAAGCATTTGAAAAAATACCTCACTGCTCACATCGATGTCTTCGCAGTATCATGAGTAACTGGGTCATGATTTCTGAAAAGACGTTGCTATTTAAAAAAAAAAGCCTCACAAGTATCTCAAAAACTTTACAACTCATGCCAAAACAATCTAGATGAATAAACAGTACCACAGGTAAGAGAACAAATATGTATTTTTGATCTTGTGGTGAACTCTCCCTTTAATGCGCGTGGGTCCCTTCCTCCAGGTCAACGACAAAGCTGTCACAAAGGAAGAGAGCCAGACGGACGCCGCAGGAGGAGGAGATACCAAAAGTGCAGCCAAGCGCCGCTCCACGTCTAAACCCACAGCAGGTATTTCAGTCTCCACCAACTCTGAACTGCTCTTCTTTTTGTCTCATTAAAAAATAAATCAACACCTCATTGAGCCGGTTTACTGGTTTTTCTTTTCAATCTTGAGAAAGCCCTGAATATATATTCAAATTCTAGTTATCAAAACAAATGTATTCATAGATTCATTGTGTTATGTTGTTTGCCTATTAAATAAGCCACATGCGAATATTGTTTTACTAAAAGTTTTTTTTTAACACACCAACCTGAGAATGCTGCAAAGTTATCAAACTGATTTGTGTGTGTGTGTGTGTGTGTGTGTGTGTGTGTGTGTGTGTGTGTGTGTGTGTGTGTGTGTGTGTGTGTGTGTGTGTGTGTGTGTGTGTGTGTGTGTGTGTGCAGATATTGGCAGTAATGGTGTGTCCAGAGTCCTTCCAGCACTGAGAGCTCCAGTAAAGTCCGGTGAACCCTCCGTCGGCCTCGGTCCTGCAGCCGAGGCGTGTCTGGAGGAGGCGCACAGGGAGGCGGGCTTCTCCAAGCCATATACTGTGAGTCCGTCCTGCGCCTCCATTCATTCGGCACAGTTGTATGAAGTTTTTGTCTGAACAGTAAGACATACAATTCCCTCGTGGGAGAACCAGAACCAGGTCTGCACGGAGTAGACTGTCAGACCCTTTTGCAGTCAGAAATAGTGGTTTTCTAAAGGAACTCTGGTGCTGGAAACACAACTGCTGGTATCTACAGGGAGTACAAGTTCCTCTGAGCAGCTTTAATCTGGAGAACACAAGAATATGGGAGTTTTAACAGCTGAGATCAGTTCAGTGCATAACAAACATATCCAGCACAACTCAGCTTCCTGAAAACACAAAGTAAAATGCCACTAGAATGAGTTAAGTTCTTACTTTGATAAACATATGTTTTTTTCTTTGCTCATTAGTGCCCCACTATATATATATATTTTTTTAATTGTGCAGGGTTTGTGTGGTACCGCTTCTCCTCCTCCTGTTTCACCTCCACCTCCCCTTCCCTCCAGGAGTTAACGGCGTCTCAGCAGGAGCAGCTCCAGCAGAGGGCGGCATATCTGCGGCAACAGCGAGACAAGCTGCACGCACTGAAAAAAGAGCAGCAGAAATCCAAGCAGGGGGCCGCACCAGAGGAGACGCCCCCCACCACCACCACCACCACCACCGTCAGCACCGTCCCGGTAAGTACAGCCCCGCCCTGCATCTTCATTGAACCTCCCTTCACCAAAAGGTCGGGTAGCAAAGGCTGATGTCATTCACTATTCATTTACTCATATTGGCCTGTTAGAGGTTATGCCAGGGCTTCATCATTTAGATTTCATTTTTATTTTGCGCACCTTTTTTCATCTTTTTAAGTCCAAAACCACATTCTTGATTTCACCTGATTTTTCTTTTAACCCACACATTTTTCTTCCTGCTTTTTCTTTCTTTTCCTTCGAATCATCCCGTCGACTTACTTATCGTGGGCGGTTGCTCGCTCGTCATTTCATTTCTGCCTGATCCGGCGTGTCAGGAGGCGGTGGGGCAGTCCCAGAGGAACGGGGCCTGTCCCCCTCCCCCTCCTCTTCCTCTTCCTCTTCTTCCTGCTGCTGCTACTCTTCCTCCTCTTCCTGCTGCTGCTACTCTTCCTCCAGCACAACTCTCTGCTCACTCCTCCAAACAGAAGGTGATCCATCAACTGCCTCTGTCGCGTTCGGTCACAATCCCCCAAGAACAGAAAAGTTCCTTTTAGATCTATAAGGCTTTATAGACAACACTGACAATACATGTGTCGCGGAGCCAGATTTCCAATAGCAGCTGCTTTTGTTTAGATTTCTAGCTGATCGTGTAGAGACGTGTGCTTGGTTGTATTTCCCTCAACACGTTGTCTTCAGCCACTGGTGGTGATTATTTTTCTTTCTTCTCGCAGGAGATATCTGCCGAGGAGAGGAAGAAGCTACAGAAGAGAAAACATCTGGCTGACAAGCTGAAAGAGGAAGTGATAAAGAAATAACTGCAATATTCCAAATGACATCCCATCCCTGTTCTCTCCGTTAAATCGCACGTCTTCCTTCACTCTGCCTCCTACAGCCAGATAATTCACTTTGCGTAACACAGATCAAGTTTTTTTTTTTTCTCCAAAGAAACACAAACATTATGAGATCTCCCTTCTTCAAAAGTTATTTTTCGTCGCCGTTCACAAGGGAAGGAGGGACATCTGCTTGTATGTTTTGGGATTTACTAGTGCGTCTCCACTCGTATGAGCAAGTATTCGAGCATGTTTGACTGAGAAAGTGGTAAAAACACGACGACCAGTCGGGCAACATGCTGCCAGTGTTCCTAGAGTTGAGTGGAGAACTTTTACTTTACGTCACTAGACACACTTGTGTCCACAGGGCTCCTTATTCGCCACTGGCTGCACTACATTTACTTTAACGTCATTTAGTCTGTGTCCAAATTCTAAATGCAAAATGTTATGGACTGTATAGAGGCCTCGAAACCCCCCCACGCTGGAATGAAAACTGCATTCACTGCATGTACGCTACTAAAAATCTAACAATGCAGTGCTTCACTATCGATAGTATTGTTTATATGCAACACGGCACTGATCGGTTATGATCCAAAACCATGACTCATTTTTGTGCTCGCCACAGAGTAAACCAGTGACTAGAGGAGTGATTTTGAACACATCCCTGCATGTTTCTCTGTAGAAAAGTTTCTTTTTATTTATTAAAAAGGTCATGAATGTATCCGTGAGTGACGGGTTCATGCTGGTGGAAGAGTTTAACGTTCAGGGGGGGAAGTTAGCGGGACAGTCTTGTCGAGAGCGTTACCAGAGGGGCGGAGTCAGCCGGGAACACCACGAAGGTGACGACCGTGGCGGCTCATCCTCGGCGAGGAGCGCTGTGGAAGTCGTCGAGAGGAACACGCGTGTGATCGCGAAGGGGCCAAGACAACGGTGTGTCGCTTCCTACGAGGGATGCAGTATTTCATGTACGCTGTTTAATAAAAAAAAAAATCACATTTTATAGAAACAAGCTCGATCCCAGACTTTGTGTGTGTCTAAAACCGACAGCAATCTTTCAGGTACCCGTTCTCTGATCGATCCGTTTTAATCCCGATAAGTGCTTTGGTGTTATGCAGAGCCACGAGGGATTCATGAACACATGTTCTCGTTTGTATTTAGAACATTCTCCTCAGGAGAGAGTACGGTAAACTTTTACTGGTACAAAAACATGTCAATACTGTCGATTCCTTGCTGTAACATTTGTACAAATTGTATATTCCACTAAGTAACATCTAAAAATGGAATAATTCAGAAACAATTAGATGATTTTGGAGCTCCAATTGCCCAATCAGTAAATTATTAAAACAAAGCCAGATTTACAAGTTCAATGTCAGGGTCACATTTAATTTCAAAACTTATCAAATAAATTCATACAAATGTTAAGAATGGATAGTGGTAGTAAATGCACTTGGTACAAATTCATCAAGGGGGAGAGAGGGGGGGGGGGGGGCAAAAACAGTCAAATTGTTGGGTGTCGCTAACTGACAGGAAAGACAATTCGCTGCTCACGTACGGCTGAACTCCTGAAAAGCACATTATTGGCAATAATATTTGTACACATGCTCCTGCTCATGACTCAGAAGTTCGAGACAGACGGGCCGTGTGATTCTTGCATTTCTGGCTCCGTTTGACTCCCCTCTCCGGCCTCCCGGTGTGCTCGTGGCGAGACCAGGAGAGGAGATACAACACGAGAAATGTTCCAACCCGACGACGACGACGACGACGACCCGCCTCTTCCGACATCGTCATGCCTGTGTGTCGTCAGAAATGGTCCACTTAAAAACAACACAGTTCAATTCGATAACTGCACTGCATCAACTCTGGGGTTAAAATCATCTTTTCATAACTGATAAGCAGCTCATCCAATCAGAATATTAATTAAACTTAAAAGAATATAAAAAAAAAAAAAAAAAGGGTTTCCTTCAACTTATTTTTGATCTGGAGAGTTGTTTTTAAATGTCCCGGGCCAAAGACCTGGATCAACTGGTGTTTAACATTCTGGATAAAAGCCCCTCGGCGTTTCACCACTAGCAGCGTTACCGTGCTCAGACGTGGTGGGCGGCGGTTTGTTTCTGACGCAAAGTGAACTCTGAACCTGAGATCCGTCTGAGAGAAAGAAGGGTGCCAAGTGTTAAAACGTCTGAAAACAACAGTGTGCACTAAACCTACTCTAAGCACACCAACAGCTCAGGTGTGTCACCCAGTTAAAAACAAAAAGATGTGCGCATCATAACGAGGCCACTAAATTCTTAAATCCACTAAAATACAAAACTCCAGACGTCCTCAAAATGTTGGCTGCAAAAATGACTTTACTGCAGTTTTAATATGTTATTTTTTTTGTTTTAAACCAGCATTTGCAACTTCTCTGCATTTTACATTGAAATCAAATGAACTGGACTGAAGGGTAAACAGGGACCCCCACCTTTTGTGCAACAACAACAAAAATACACAGGTAGGTAGGCATCGCTCTCCCCTTTGAAAATCAGATCAGGGAAAATGATTAAAAAGAAAGAAAAAAAAAAAAAAACATCTGTACAGTACTTTTGAACAAAGTCATGAAATACAGGATTTCTGGCATACGCAGTCCTGTGTGTGAGACGCCGTGTGTGTGATGTGTGTGTGTGTGCCTTGGCCATATTGACGCCATGGCTTTTGTAAGTTTGAGTCCTGCTCCTCTGGATGTAAACCTCATAACTGCTGAGTTTTATCATCCTGGTATATTTGTGACCTCCCTCGTCTCTCAACATTTCATTTCATTCTTCCACGTTGCCTAGATCCCTCTATTCCCCCGACAAAAGTGAACCGTTCCGTTGGCAGGGCGGCACACGCTGCTTCAGCCAGTCAAGCTTTCTACAACTACGGCGGCTAGTCCTGCTAGCCTGACTGGCCTGCTGAACAGTCCGTACACTGGCTGGTTGTGTTCTGGCTTCCTCTGTCTCCGGAGCTCATTGGTTTTGGGTTCGAGAAGGATGGAAGGGGCGAGTTCCTGTGTGGGGGGGGCGGGTTGCTGTAGTATGGCAGCTTCCTTGCTACTACTGTTGCTATAGCAACAGAGCAGAGTCGGGAACCGCCTCGGCAACGTCGCGTCTGCCGAAGCCTCTCTGGTCGGTACGTAGGATGGCGGATGGAGGAGAAAAGTTGTCGAGGAGGTGGTCAGAACTGGGAGAGCAGGAGAGTTATGAAGGAGAGGAGGAGTGAGTTTGCAAAGAGTTTCCCCCTCGGGAGGAAGAAGGGGGATTTGGGGATCTTCTAGAGGAGGCCGGTATAAAAAAAAAAAAAAAAAAAAAAAAAAGAGGTAAAATCAACAGACTGAAGGAACAGACTGATTTGTCTTTATTTCCAACAGAGACGCTCTTCCATCTCCTTCCACGGAGGGAGAAAAGAGCAGCAGAGATCAGGAGGGACTGGGTGAGGTGGGAGCTCGTCTTTGCCCGTCTCCTCTGTGAGACTGACAGGTGGCGCAGGCAGGCCGAGGACCAATGAGGCGACCAGAGGAGGGAGGATGGGAGGGACTCAAGTGTCCGTCCACTACGACCAAACAGAGGACAATTAGCCTTAAGAGCTCAGGCGGGGCCGCTTCCTTGGAGTTAACTCTTCCTCCTCCTCCTCTTCTTCCTCTTCATCCTCATCGTCAGGGTAGTCCACCAAACCAACCAGAGCCGTCTAGGAGAAGCAGGAAGGGGGGGGGGGGGGGGGGGGGGGGAAGGGGGGGAAGCAGTGAGAAAAATGCCCACATAGGAAGCACAAGTAAGTCCTTCTGACTGACTGTTAGTCGTTACCTTCACTACTGGAGTGGCAGGAAGAGCAACTGTTTTGACGGAGGAAGTTGAACTGTTGTTTGGAGTGAGGGCTGGTGAGGCAGGTGGGATCACAGCAGCTTTCCCATTATTATTGGCACCATTTGCTCCGTTGGCCGCTCCTGCAGTCACACAGATTGTAAATATCAAAATCGAGAAGGTGTTGCAATCTGGGCGGGAAGACTTTACTTAGCAGCAATACCAGAGCAGCTTACCTTTTTTGGCTTCCATGTACTTGCCGTAGCTGTCGGAGAAGTCTTCCTCCATTCGGCTCTTCTCCACAGCCTCTCCGTCGTCATCGTCGTCGTCGTCATTGAACCACAACTCCTCGTCCTCGTCCATCGACCGTGCGTCTCTGCGATATCTACAAGGGGGGGGGAAAAAAAAAAATCCACTTAATGAGGTTCAGTCATCTACAGAAAAAGATAACAAAATATGTTCCTTCATGTATGGGGGAGCCATTTATGTCCCATCAGTCTCCTGACCTGCTGAGTCTTTGACTCTGCCGGTCTTTCTCCTGCTCGTACCGGCCTTTCAGGCCCTTGAAAGTCTGGACGTACTCGATGGATTCAAGTGCTTTGTAGAAGTTATCCACAATGTGAGCTATGAGAGACTTAATGTCCTCCTGGAAAGAGAAGAAGATAAAATAAATCACGATCAATCCAGTTTCACTGCTATGTGCACACAACCAATAGTTCTCTTTACGGTACATTTGTTGTGCGTCTACACACCACTTTGATGAACTCAAAGAGCTCTATGATGGCCGAGTTGAGGAGGTTGTATCGGGTGCCGTTGTCCAGCAGGGCATTAATGACGGGCTCAAACAGGTTCCCTTTGATGATGTAGCGGTTGTAGTACTCATCCTTCAGACCAATGATCCTGCGCATGAAACGCAGGGCACCTTGGGAAGAAAAGAAGAAAAAAAACACAGACCGCGTAGCAAAAATTAAGCAGTTTGCTTTTGCATGAAAGTTCATGATGCATCTAGCAGACCCACAGCTCAGACTGTATACTTAGTAAATGTTCATTCATAAAGTAGGACAACTGACAGAACTTTTAGAGAAGGACAGGAAAAGCAGCAGAATGGTGTGTGTGTGTGTGTGTGTGTGAGAACTTACAAAGAGCAAGGAAGGTGTGTTTTGAGTTCATGAGCACCAGCACTCTCCTGAGCAGGTCTTTGTTCATAATGTAGGTCTTGATGTGATAGGTGTGGTGCTCCACACAGAAAGTCAGGAGCTCCAGGATTAGCGCCAGCAGCTGAGCTGTCTGGAAGTTGTCTACACAAAATGTAAAAAAAAAAAAAAAAGCAAATGAACAACGCAACATTTCCGAAATTCACATTATGCTGTAGATCACCATTTTGTATTATTACATTTAAAGCAATTGTGCAACATAATGCAATTATATTGTGACTTTCAAACTAAATCATTATTTAAGCCATTATGAAGAGGTGCATGGCAAATTATTTACTCCTTTCCTGGTGCGTGAGACTAAAAGAGAATTGAAATGCAATGGTACTATAACTATGTGTCAAGACTAAAGCCTTATTTATGGTTCGCCGTCGACGTGACGCCGTCGTTGAGCATTCGAAGTTCTGCGTCGAGGGTCCGCGTTGCTCTGTAATTAACCGCCATGCCGCCAGGGGGGTGCGCCTGTGTGCCTGTGTGGTTTCAGGGGTTATAGCCGAATCCTTGCTTTTTCTTCCGGTCACAGTAAACAATGGCGACCAGGTTGAAGCGGCTGTGTTTGGAGTTGGAGCTCATCAATATTGAAGAGCAAATGCTTATATTGCAAATTGTTACTACCGGTCTACAAGAACTTTAAAAATGGCGGTGTAGGAAGACAAACCGGAAAGAGCAACCGCCGGAAATTACGTTCTGAGCGGACCAATCACAGCGTTGCGGTCCGCGTCAACGCGGCGCGTAGCTAGAATTTTTTGGAGGTGCACTTCAGGCTACGGCGTAGGGGTCTGTGTCGACGGCGTAGCTACGCCGTAGGTACGCCGTCGACCTGACGGAGAACCATAAATAAGCCTTAACAATCTTCAGTAAAGGTTTTTTGACGGTTGGGTGGTTCATGGCTGATGCTGAGTTACGCAACACTCACCTGGACAGACGGGGTTGATCTTGGCTGATCCCTCCTGCAGATCTGAAAGGCCATGGCACAGAGCGATCAGTCAAAATCTGTTTATCTTACAGTCTGAAAGGCTCCAGTTTATGTGAGGTCTCTGTGCCTAGCTCACCTTTTGAGTTTTTGTCATGTGCAGTGTTGGCCAGCAGAGGAGCAGTCAGGACGTGCATGCAGTACTTGTAGAAGAAACTCAGAAATTCTGTCTTTTCAGTTTTCTGTGAGGAAACAGATAAGATTGAGAAGAGCTTTAATGTCGGACAAAACAAACAGGGGTTTGGAATTTACCGGCAGGCCTCTCAGTGTGTGGTCGTCAAGACTGGGTTTTTATTGCCGGCCACCATTAAAATTCTTGTGTGTTAGTTCTGCTTACATTGGTGGAAGCCAGCATGTTCTCTGGGTCGATGAGCGTCCTGAGCAAACCCATCAGCTGGACAGCCCCTCCTAACTCTGGGTCAGAGTCACAAATCATCTGCTTGATCACAACATTTATCAGCAGAACATCCTGTAAACAAAATAAAAACACAGTAGAAAATAGTTAAAATAATGCGTATTTGGTCTGATGGTGTATTACGACTAAAAGAGAAATTCAACGAAGATTTTGCACGACACATTAAGTGAGCAACACCACTGGGAGATCATTTAAAGAAAGATTATGGATTCCCTGAACTATACCGGCTCTACTTTTATGTATAGAAGTGGAAGAAAAACAAAAGAGGGCTTTATCGAACTAGTAGATGGTAAATGGACTGTACTTGTATAGCGCTTTTCTAGTCTTCCGACCACTCAAAGCGCTTTCACACTACTTGTCATCATTCACACCTATTCATACACTGATGGCAGTGGCTAAGGTTCCACCTGCCCATCAGGACGAACTAACATTCATACACCACAGGCACAGCTACGGGAGTTAAGTGTCTTGCCCAAGGACACATCGACACGGGCTAGCGAAGCCGGGGATCGAACCTCCGATCCTCTGATTGAAGGACGACCCTGTTCTCAACCGAGACAGTCGCCCACAAAAGCAAAGTTGTTTTCTCTCCCAGTTGTAGGAGTCTTGTACATCCACATTGAATTTTACGCTATTTTGAAGTGTTCACACTTACACAGGATTAAAAAAAGAACTTTAGAGTTAACCTCAATTACGAAGTGCTTGGGAGGAACCCTGCTCTTAGAGCCTGCAAGGCTTCACGTGCACATTCAGGCTGTCATTTGGAAGGCTTTTTGCCATGTGCAAGTATTTTTGCACATGAATTTTATGTAACATTGATACAGCACAGAGCTATGAAAAATATTCACGAGGGAAATCCTGTAAACGGTATGTTTACAATATTTCATACAAATATCAATCAACTTGAGGACAGTACATCATTTAAATATGTTCAACCATTCCACTTTTCCCCATCAATACTGTGCTACATGAAACTGTTGGTGGTGGTGTTTCAATGCTTACGTCGTCTGTCTGCTGCGGTTCCTGCATGACAAACTCCCGGACCATGGAGGGGCTGAATTCCACCAGGTAAGAGAAGATGTCTGTCGCTGCTACCCTCACCTGCAGGTCATCCATTCCCTGAACAGGAGCAAAATAGGAGTTGAAGACCAAAAAAATAAAAAAAATAAAAGAGAGTTCGACATTAAAATGTGTCCCCAGTTTGATCATTCATAGGCAGAAGACTCATTTGGGGTGTGATAAACCAAGGAACTGTTTTATTAACAACAAATTCATGCAACGGCCAGAACATACCATGACTATTTCAAGAGCAGGTAAAATGCCTAGATTTGCCAGAGTTTTGAAGAAAGCGTCCCTGTTTTGTGGCTGCAACGTTTGTGAAAAAGCACAGAATTCCTTGACAAAGTTCACCTGAAATTTAAAAAGAGAAAAAAAAAATATGGAACGGTTGATCTGACAGCTTAAAGCAAACTGTTAAAAGTCATTGACAAAAATACTATTTCCAAGCATTGTTTCATTTGTAATATTGGACAGCAGAGATAATTTATTTTTAGTCTCAAACAGTGATCTTCTCCATTCCAGGATACAAAGCTTTACAAAATAATGAAAAGACAACTGCATGGACCAACAGAATCAATCATTTCTCATTTTACTCTCAGCGAGAGCCTGCACTGTTGAATGAATAATGTTGCCAAAGCTGTCCAATAGACAAAGAGGTAAATGACATCAAAACCATTATGGAAAACCGTGCAGTAAATATTTAACCCTTGCAAAAGTAATAGCATTGCAGACAGCAGAATTAATTCATATAACAAGAGCAGTAATACTGAGCACATTCCCACAACACTATGTCAATATTACAATACCATCCAACCTTTAGGTTTCTACATTTTAACCCAAAAAAATAATTAAATCACAACATCTGGCTGAGAGAATTAACAACCGTTTGACTTACAAGCTCTCTCCTTTTACTGTCTTCTGTGGCTTCATCTGTGAGCTGTGCGAAGACCTCCGTTAGGAACTTCTCGTCCTCCTTGGCACATGAAAAAAAAGGGTTAAGAAATAAAGCTACTGAAGAAATAAAAGGCTTGAAATACAAACGTAAACAGAAGGGGAATACAAAACTCAAACCTGGGCAGTTTTTTTATTCCACTTTAGCATCAACTAGAATCCAAAAAATATATATATATTTTTTTTAAGTGAGTCATTCAAAAAACAGTAGGAACCCATGATTCAGCCACTTCACCCCACATTAGCCCTAAAACACAACCATAGGATGTAGAAAACGTGAATATGAAATGGTTGCTCTGTAAGGTACTGTTTGCATCATGAAAATTATTGTATGGTACAAATTTTCAATGAACACCTGACTCGTGTATAGAAATCCGCGTAAAAGCAATACAATATATCTTAACACCATTCAAAGATATTTTCATTATTTTATAACTTCATAGTTCAATCGTCACAAGACAAAACTAGATACACAGACACACACATGTGCCAAAAATGCATAAATGTACACGTCTCCTGAGTGACCATACGCATTATGGATTAATTAACTAATTATGGTTTGGGGAAAATACTGGAGAAGCAGAAATGTTCAACCGGTACAGAAATGAAAATGTCTTGTTGATAAATGTGCTTTAATAAATAATACAAGTTAGCTGGTTTAGATCCTTACCTGCAGCATACTGACAATCTCCACCTTGTTGAAGAAGATGAAGGAGGTGAGTGTGGACAGGAAGTTCTCCTCAAAAACAGATGGCGTGGGCAGGATGATGTCCTGGATGTACTGCACCCGGTAGGTTTGGTGGATCTTCTGCCGCAGCTCAGAGTCCGTGATAGGGATCACCTCCTTAAACTTAGCTGTCTTGGTCAAGAATTCCCGGTGCCGTTTAGGCTGAACCAGCGCTGGGTCATACTCGAGGCATCCCACCACATCCATGATACAGTCATCAGAGAACATCACCTCAAAGAGGGCCGCTTTATTGAGGAACAAGACACCACGGACAATCTCATAGAGGTGATGTAGACCTTCCCTGTTGTCCAGGTCCTCACATACTCTGAAGAGACCCAGGAGTTTCTTGATGTAGCTCTCACTCATCAGGGCCAGGGCCAGTTTTTCCCTCCGGATGGGCGAAGACAGGACAGAGGTAACCAGGTCAGCGATCTCCTCCAGTCGGCTTAGCTCACAAGGAGGGAGCTCCACCAGGTGGCTTGTCTCTGGAATCTCCTCGAAGCGCTCCTCTTCCGACTCATCAATAGGGTCCTGGGTGATGTCCAGGGCAGGGTCCTTGCCTTGAACCTGGGAAATAAATAGTTGGTAGATATGAAGTGAATAATTTCAGTATCAATGTACTGCCTGCTGCATTTTGTGCTAGCGTCAATAGAACTCAGCACCGTTGCAGAGTGTGTACTCCCCAGTAAACAAACGTTTTAAAAGAAAAATGCACAAAACTGGATTTAATTTACCTGGCAAATCTTCTCCCATATCTCATCGCAGCCGACCTTTTCCTGGAAACTTAGGGCAAGGTCATAATTATCTGCTTCCGACCAGACAATCAGTGTGTCCTGGTGGGAGGAAAAAATAAACATCAAACTGTATACAAAGAAATGCTTATCATATTTACAGGACACACTCAAACACGGTTGCATGCGCTCTCAGACAATCACACACACCTCAAAATGAGTAAGACATCACATATTACCAACACACATACAAGCTCTTTTCCAGTCTTTGTGATGTCCAGATTTATTATCTCAAACCATGTGGCATGTGTTACAAATGTATCTCATGGTACTGACTGTTAAAAATGTTGAAAAACAAGTTCACTGGTATTGTGACCAGGTTCACACTGGGACCAGATACTGATAGTCTGCACGGTATCTGTGTGGCAGTACGTGTGAAGCAACAGGCCTCAATGTTGAAATGATTACATTTTCACACTGTAATTTAAGAATGACCGAGGTATGCCTGGGCATGCCTTTCTGTAGCGGATCCAGACTCAGATCATCTATTCTTACCTGTTGTTTCTGATATGCAGTATTCGGGCTTATCTTCGACTCCAATAGCAGAGATCCTAAAAACACAAAGACTTGGGTAACTTTTCATCTCCGAGCTAGTGCCAACGCTCAGAGCAACGAGAACCAGACGCTAACGTCACCAAATTATCGAAGGTTACGGTCAATTAACCTGTCTGGCAGTCAGAGAGCATGAAACGCGAAGAAGACAATGTGAAACGCGGAATAAAACAATGTTGCATAATAAATACTACGTTAAAACCAACAACAGCGGGAATATTATAACTAAAATACCCCTTGTCTAGTGTTATTCGTTGTTTGGGGTGATCTGTGCGTGGACCTACAGATGTCTACTACCCGGAGTGATAATAAGTTTGTACATTTAAGACAACACTTTGAAGGCCCCCCATGCTACCGAGAGCCTGTCGCCTTGCTAACTAGGCTCGCTAGCTCCAGCTACTCAATAAAACACTCCGTTTTATCGAGTCCCAACATTAAGGAACCACTGGCTCCAAAAAATAAAAGCTGCTAATTCAAAGAAGCAACCCCCGAATAAGAAACCCAAGAAGACACAGAAGACACCTTTCTGTCCGAACAACCACAAGTTAGCGTGCTAACCCAGCGCCAACGCGGCTGCGCTAGCCGGGAACTCACCGTCCGATTCGGCCCGAACTAACAACGAGATCCCCTTCAAACGTTCAACAAACGTGGACGAGACGTGTCCGGTGCCCCGATCGTCCCACTGTCGGTCTTCGTTCAGCGTGTACACCTTCACCCGCCGCCGAGTGTCCGACATGGTTAACCCGAGTCGGAGCTAACAAGCTATCGCCTCACCCCGTCTGGTGGTTTCCGAGCCTCGACCTGTTAACTTTGTTTCCACCCGCATGTTATAAAACATGCGCGTGCGAGGGAAGGTTCACCGTAGCGGTGAAGCGTACCGGCAGCTGCTTTCATAAACACATTACGTTCACGGCCGGGAAACGACTCGACGGGGAGGCCTATTGTCAAACTGTAGATTTCACAGAGAACACAACAACTCTTCACGGGCCTGGCTTGCTAACGTCCACAGGCCGCCATCTTGTAATCCGATCTTGTGTTCTTTTTCTTCTTCGACGTCAATCAAGCGCTAACCGCCGCGGGGTCTCCGCCCCCTCCGAGCGACGTCGTCCAATGGCGAAGCCGGCAGCGCCAGAAGGTTAACGCGCCGCCTACAGGCCGGAACAAGCTCCTGGCAGCAGCGACTCCCTGCAAGATGACTTTGTGTAGACACGTGTGTCAGAAATTCTCTTATGTATGTGGAAAATGTATTTGTTAATTAATTCATGAATTAATTAATTTCCATCTGGGACCAAAGAGCGTAATGTTTTTCACCCATCAGACAAGTAAGCCAAACAGACACACTAATGATTTCAATACCATCTCAGTTTATTAGTACAGATATTGAACATCTCAAGTGCACTCAAGTTTATACATGTATATAAAAAAAAAAAAATCAATGCTGCAATAAGTGCTGTACTCCCCCTGCACAAAGTGTGACATTTCTTATACAACTGATAGTAACCGTTTTGTGAAATATTCAGAAAACTGCTTTGGGTTCACAACATATGCTTAACTGTAGACCGTCTGCATTAACAGAGCCCAATTAATTGCATTAAAATTGTCACCCCATGGCCAGACCGTCCTAATTTGCTGCATATGTCTGCCACAAATTCTGCCAGGGTCCAAATAATTAGTCTGTCACACAAAGTCCCCAATTGGGGGACCAGATCAGTGGCACAGCAGATCCTGACACGGGTATCTCCCAATAGCCTAAGAATCAGGGTTGTACATCTGTTGGGTGTGTGTGAAACACTTAAAACATTAGATTTTTTTTGACATTTCTCTCTGCGAGTAAAATTTGCGGCACTTAAGTGTATTTCTGTGTTGGCATCTGAATGTTGGGCTGAAATATGTTGGGAATTTTAACAATACAAAGCAACTATTAAGTGTTATATTTGCAGACAACTCACATATACCTTTAAATTCAACCCTTTAGTAAAGGGAATATGTTTAGTAAAAACTGTACACTGTGTGCTCCCACTTTGCTTTCTTTGTCCATATCTTGATCCTGGCAGCTTAGAGATCACACTGCCACAGTGGACACCACATACATAAATCTAACACCACAAGAGCAGTATTATCGACCATGTGAATAAGGAAACCATTGATACATTGCACGGTGAAAGCTGCTAGATGACATTGGAGGAACTGCTGAAAGAAACCACTTTTACCGCTTGATGCGGTCAATGATAAACAGATGAAAACAAGACACTGTCAAGTGGGTATACTTCAAAATAAAACTTGCTCAGTGTTCTTTTCAGTCTTTTCAGTGCATATCCACTGATGACAACAGGACGTTGTATTTGATGAGTGGCAGTTCATTCCAGTGCGGTTTGAACACTTCCATAACCACAACCGCCGGGGAAACCTCTTTGAGTACAGCACTGTTGCTCTCGGTTCGGGTCGATTTCTCAACAGAAACTTTGTGTTGCAAAAATCTAGTCGGTTTAAAATCCACTTAATTGGCAAAGCCAGGAGTTAGCCTGTTGTGTTGGTGTGTCACAAATCGGTGCCGGTGGAGTGGTCGTCGCCTGAACCCATGGAGATGCTCTGTTTCTCACTTAGAGTCTTGACAACGGTTGCAGCAGGAGACTGCAGCACCTTCCGCGAAATTCTCATTCTGCCGTCTGTTGGGTCCCGTCCAAAGTACTTGACCTGTGACCACAAGTCCAGTCAGAGACAATAAGCCCAGAATGTAAACACAAGAGGCTACTTTTGACAACACAGCCTGTAGTTTGGTGACACGTACCTGTATCTGCTGGCCCACCTCTAAACCCAAAGCACTTGGGTGTTTGATCTACAGGGAAATACAAAAGGAATGACCTTTAAGCGATGATTTCATTCTCAACCACTCACAGAAACATGGAAATGCAGGTAAACTAATCCACTGACCCGTTTGTGGTCCAGTTGAGAGTTGTGCAGCAGGACGGCACTCATGTTGGGATAAAGTTTCACCATCACACCAATGTCCCTGAAGCAGAGCAGGACAAGGCGTTAGATGATAAAGGTTTGATGTATGCACCGATAAGGAATACATTTCTACTAGATAACATGTTCAAACTGTGTGCTGATAACTGGCATCAAATACTGTTTTACAGTAAACATCGCAATTTATTGCTTCACCTTATCTCAATAATGGTGGCCGTGTAGATCGCACCAAACTCCAGCTGCTGCTCTTGCTGCAACAGAAAAACAAATAAACATGGATGTGTATGCACATACGCATGGATTTCCACACGCGTGCAAACAGCCTCATGTGGGTTAAAAGTCGTGGAGACTCACATCATCTTTGCAGACTTCACTGATGAAGTCTTGGGCTTCATTCATGGCTCCTGGGGTTGGAGCGAACACGGAGAAGGTCTCCTCGTCCACCTGACTTATTGTCACGCCTCAAGAAGAAAGAAAGAAAAACTAATTACAGTTTCGACATTCCGTGAGGGAATCTGTGTCGTCTGTACTTCATTCACAAAAACATCAGGATCCTGGGTGGTTTTTCTGATTCATTTTAAAATGACTTGTTACCCGTCTGAGCTTGTAACCTGCGAAGATTATAGCCGCCCGGACCGACGAAGCGTGCTCGTCTGGAAACAGGCACCCGGACATTTTCTGAAGGCAGAATAAAGCTCACACACATCAGTTTCCTGTACACAGTCAAATGTGCCAAACGCTGGGTGTGCCTTCCTGTGGAAGCCCAGTATTCATGTTAAGTTACGTTCTCTAACCCAAGCAGAGACTCAGCAGCTTGTTTTGGCTTTCTGACTACATTGTATCTAATCTCCAGCTGTTATCTCTGATTATCTAACACAACTAGTCCTACACATCGAGACAAGTCCAAGTATATATTTAATATATGTTCAAACACAAAGCTTACCAATAACGGGTCCATTCTCTTTCCTCTTCTCTCTGGGTTTTGCTGTACATTTGTTCATGATACCCAGGATCTCCCTCTTTGCCACTGGAACATAATAATATTGAAACAAAAGTCCATCAAGCCACCAAAGACATATGTTCACACACACATTTCTTTGTGTTAAATGTTCAGTTTCACTGCTCACCTGTGGCCTGCTGGATAGCCTCCATGACCACCTTCAGAGGCAAGCCTGGGATCTTCACGTCAGCCTGGAGGTTCAATAAATGAATGTAAAATATTATCCAAAGGACAAAATTTAAAGTCGCATTAAGAACTAGACAAGTGAATTTTATTTATACAACCCAATATCACAACATTTGCCTCAGGGGGCTTTATAGTCTGTACAGCATACAACACCATCTGTTCTTAGATCCACATCTGGATAAGTAACTAGTGTGTTATAATAAATAAAATATTTCGATGAAGAAATTAGATATCTTTTCAGGTAATTTGATTCCGTTTTCAGCAACTGAGTGAGCCACAATGTTTGTTTTAAAGACACTTGCTATATGTTATTAGACACAGTACCTGTAAAGCAGTGATGCCTTTGTTTGTTCCTGCCAATTTGAAGTCCATGTCTCCAAGGTAATCTTCTATTCCCTGGTTAGGAAACAATAATTAGCTCATATTCTCCATCTCCGTTATCATTTAGTGTGGACATTATTTAGAACTTTTAAAAAAGGACATGTCCTGCTTCACTAAACTCTTTCTTCCTTTTATAAATGGCTGCTCACTATGGGGTTATTTCAGTCTCTTTATTAGCAAATGCACACAGAAAGATTCACAAATGCGCACAGAACAATTCACAAATACATTCGATTTACAAATGCACACAGAAGGGTTTACAAATACATTCCAATGATTTATATAAATGTTTAAAAAAAATCACAATTATATATCTGCATTTGTATGTATTTGTATGCATTTGTGGATCGCACTGTATTTGTGGATCGCACTGTATTTGTGGATTACACTGCATTTCTTTGTGAAAAGCTTCACATTTACGAGTGGCTTTTGTGAGACTCCCCTGCCGTGATCCGATCCGTAAATGCGTTTTTTTCAACATGGACTATCTGTGGCCAATCAGATGTCGCCCTCATTTTCAACCAATCACATGAGTGCAGCTCCCCCCTCCCCTACCCACGAGGGCGTTGCCAGCGTACAGTTACGGAATTTGCGGAGGTGATAAGTCAAACAATGGCGCTGGTACACACAACTGAAAGTTGACGTTCTCTGAATACTACAGTTGTTGAGTCACAACATGACATTTTAGGATGTTTTCAGGCGAGAAGTTAGTTGTTTAAGCATCAAATCTGTGGCCCGTTCATCTAGAAGCCGCCGGCTTAAAAAGATACGCCGACGGTTTGAGGTCCGGCTCGTGGGACAGCTGAGTCCCGCCGGCACCGGGCCGAGAGCAGCCTGATTCCGGCAGGACTTTTTTAAATGATCCGCTGGCTCTGATTTCTCCGTAGCGGTTAAACATTGATTTTATTGATTTTATTTTTTACTGTAATTGACCTCCTTGGAGCATATCCTGCTTTATCAATTAATTAATATATATATATTTTATTTTGAATATATATATATATATTTTAAATATTGTAATCGTTTGACAGCACTAATATATATATGTAATATATTATGAATATGTAATAATTAATTGTAATTCACAATTAATTCATATGTATTTTTTAATGCATATTATATTTATATAGATACACATATAATTGCAATCAATTCTGTCAAACGTCAAAAGACACCGCTGTAGTTCAAAGTAAAAGTTAAATTAAAATCTTAAGTTATGAATCTTAACCTTTCCCTCCGTCAAACTGATGTAACGTTACTGTGAATAAATAATAAACTAATAAAGATTGCTCGTTAGATCCTCAAAACTGAATTATATCTCATGTTTAACCGCTACGGAGAAATCGGAGCCAGCGGATCATTTCAAAAAGTCCTGCCGGGATCAGGCTGCTCTCGGCGGGCAACAGAAAGCTGACGGCCCGGTGCAGACGGGGCTCATGGTCCCGCGACCAGGAACTCAAACCGTCGGCGTATCTTTTTAAATCGGCGGGTTCTAGATGAACCGACCACAGATTTGATGCTTAAACAACTAACTTCTCGCCTGAAAACATCCTAAAATGTCATGTTGTGACTCAACAACTGTAGTATTTAGAGAATGTCAACTTTCAGTTGTGTCTACCAGCGCCATTGTTTGACTGATGAGCTCCGCTAATTCCGTAACTGTACGCTGGCTCCGCCCTCGTGGGTAGGGGAGGGGGGCGCTGCACTCATGTGAGTGGTTGAAAATGAGGGCGACATCTGATTGGCTACGGATAGGTCCATATAGAAAAAATGCATTTACGAATCCAAAGGACGGCAGGGGAGTCTCATAAAAGCCACTCGTAAATGTGAAGCTTTTCACAAACAAATGCAGAAATATATTTGTGATTTTTTTTTATACATTGATATAAATCATTGGAATGTATTTGTAAACCCTTCTGTGTGCATTTGTAAATCGAATATATTTGTGAATTGTTCTGTGCGCATTTGTGAATCTTTCTGTGTGCATTTGTGAATTGAATATATTTGTGAATTGTTCTGTGCGCATTTGTGAATCTTTCTGTGCGCATTTGCCATTAAAGAGACTGAAATAACCCCATAGCTCACACACTGCATGTACCAGAATATCAGTGAGTAATCTGTAGTCTTGGATCTCAGTGGGTTTCTCTGGGTTGGGCTTTGAGATGAGGCCAACTGCTACACCTGCCACCGCAGAAGAGATGGGAACACCTGCGAGACACAGATACAGACGTGTTAGCGACATATTATCACAAAAAAGCACTTTCATTTGCTTGGAGGAGCATGATAAGAATCTGTGTATTCTAAAACATATACATATGTTTTTAAATTGTAGAGTTTTATGGTGTGTTGAGCATTTGTAAAAATGGATCGTGAATTAGTAAATAGTAAATATTAGGTGCAAAATCAAACAAAAGTTTATACATGTAATTATAGACTTAATGCAATGTAAAATATATATCCTAGATATAATTGTCTGTTTTATTGAGTTGTGTTGGTAGCTGCGGCATTAAAGTTAAGTAAAACAAATAAATATGAACAATTTTATTACAGAGACTATTAACTGTAAAAGAGCTATTTCCTGCAGTACCTGCATCCATTAGAGCGAGGCTGCCTGCACATGCTGAAGCCATGGAGGAGGATCCTGAGAGAAAATAAAGAGGTGTAAAAAGGGGGGAGGAAGAAGAGAAAGGCATTCAGACAGTGTACCCCTGTGATTTTGCTGGATACATCCTGCCAGACAATGAACACATTTCCTGTGGTGTTTTTACTCTTCAGAAACTGTGTCACCACACTCACCGTTTGACTCAAGCACCTCAGCGGTGACCCGGATAGTGAAAGGGAAGTCTTTAGGAATGACTGGTCTCAGAGCTTTCTCAGCCAGGGCCCCTGAACATGAATAATGCATACACAAACAAATATGTCCACAAACACGTTTCTGTCCAGATGACTCTTAATAGGAATAAGTGCAGACCTTGATTGCAAGCAGAAGAAACTTTAACACAAACCATGTCCAAGCTCTCTCCGGTTGATGCCTCCCATCTTTCCAACCTCATTGGTCGCATATGGAGGGAACTGAAATTTAAAAAAAGGCAATGAAACAGAAGTTAGAGTGTCTTTCGTGCCTGTACTTCTACGTATTCCCCAGTGGAACAGAATATTTGAGCGGTGTACAGTTACGAGAGGGATCTAAATGATATCCTTTGCATTTGATTGGACCGCTTTAAAGTGTGCCGGCTAAGAATGTCGTGATGGATGTCCTGATGTTATTGGTTGAAATTGGGCTGAAGCAAATAAGCACAGTTAATATTTTGTTTTACGGGAAGAAAATATGATTTAATTTGGATATTAACATTTCTTATTTGCATATAAATAGGCGCACAATACGACCGGGGATGTGATCTAAAAAGGGTTAAAACGGCGTTTTTTCATTTCACCTCCACTTTGGGTTCACTAAAAGATATATAATCACACATCTAATAATCTTAGTGACTTTACAAATGAAAACAGGATATGACTCACCTCATAATGAAGCATGAAATTTTTGGATTTGACGCCACTGCAGAAAGAGAATGAAAGGAAGACACGGGTTGAATTGTCTTTTCTAGACTTCATACATTTAATGGTTTATTTTAGACTGTGTGGGTGATTTAGTCTGCCACATTGGACGAAACCCTGCGTGCAATGACGTTCAGATAATAAAAGTAGTGAGGGACAACAGTGTGTGTGTGAGCTGTCCTGATAATGTCGACAGTGTGTAGTTACATGAGGGACGACTTTACCTCAAAGCTGTGGTGATAATATCTGCTTTGATACTGGATTCCAGGGAATCAAATGTAACACTGGACAGCACCTATGGAGGAAAATATTAAAAAAAAAAAGAAACGGGGAAGAGGACTGAGCTTTCTTTGTTAAAACACTTGAGCGGCTTTTACACAGTAAAAAAAAGAAGTAATTTCAGAACCTCACTGGTCCCTCTGCTCCTCCTGCTGTTGCATTTATTATCAAACCCAGTATTTTATCTTTCAGTTGCAGAAAACACAAACAGTCCTCTATCTCTTGCATCAAATTTGGACACAATGGTATCTTTCTTTCAACAACATGTATCTCGCTCTGTAGCTACCTGCGTTTGTCCTCTCTGGAACAGAGCGGAGCCATGCAGCGGTTTAAAGAGGTCCACGTCGCAGGAAATGTTCCTTAAAGCAGTCAGCTCCCTCCCATCACATCTACAACACGTCAAAGTAAAAAAAATATTTAAAAAAATCCAGTTAGAAAGACACATCATGCGTCATGAGAATATACATTAATGTCGCCGTGGGCGGGGCTTACCTCTTGTACTCATTTAGCACTAAATTGCGGAAGACTTCTTTGCTCACGGTGTTGAAGGATTCAATGATTTCAAAGTGCTCAGCCTGAGGGAATCGTTCTACACATGACGGACATTAATTTACATTTTTCAGCTTGTGTGAAGGCGGTTGCAGCAATGCTTGAAACAGCGTACTTGAAATTCTTTCCATGCAACACGAACACTGAAGATAATTTACCTTTTAGGTCCTCTTCCATTTCTAGTCGGACTTTGTTGATTGCTTCATCTCTTGAAATCTAAAACAAGATTAGGATGAGATAATTACTGTAACCAATCAAGAGATAAGGTAGGTAAACATTGTCATATCACAGAGGAGAGAAACATCAGCGATTCTAGCTGCTTTAAATCAATTAAAGAAACAGAGGACTGACACCCCACACACACACACACACACACACACACACACACACACACACACACACACACACACACACACACACACACACACACACACACACACACACACACACAGACACACAGAGAGAGAGAGAGAGAGAGAGAGAGACTTCACCTTATCTCGAGTGTAATCAGTGAAAACGACATAGATCTTCTTAGAAGCTGACCTGCGAGGAAGAAAATGAAAAACAAGTAATTACCAACATCTCAAACAATACAAGTCCCACTTCTGTCGCTCTCTTATGAGAAATAAAGCTCAGACACTGCTTTATCAAGGTCCCCAGCAGTACTGCAGGTACACACATTACTGCACAATTTCTGACTTTGCTCATTTACAGACAATTTAATTCAGGAAAAAAAGAAATTCACAAATTTCATTTTGGAAATTGAGTTTCATCACTGGTCTTACTGCCGAACATGTTCCACCATGTCAGTCGGGGCTGAGAAGATCTTGACCGGGGTGCGCTTGATGACCTTCTGTTCTCGCGCCATCTGCTGGATGGCCAGTATGATCTGCTGGGTGTGTTTAACTCCCACCTTCACCGCATGGCAAAAGTCCTGCTGCAGCACGTTCTCAGCCGACGCCTCAATCATCACTGGCAGACATCAAACAAGAGGTGTTTGTTCATCAGACGGACAGAAGAAAGGAGGTTTAATAACCTAACATCTACGCCTCAGTAAACTATATGAACATATATACACACACACATATATACATATATATATATATATATATATAAATAACTCTCTACGACTTCGCTGATCATGAAGTGAACTAAAGTAATAACTTGTCAAATTTAATTAAAATGTTCCTTTCAAAATCGGTAGAAAATGTAATCAAACTTTAAATTTGATGGTGTAGTAATAATACACACTTTTTTATTGCATTCTTCACAGTGGGGGGAGTGATGAATAAACAACAACAAAACGCAAAATACTTGGCTGTGAATATCTCGCATTAGAACTATTCATATCAGCAATGATTTGCATTTGGGACAGTTTCAACCCTTGATCAACTACCGGGATCTTATTGCCCCAGAGCAGAAAATAAAGAGGTATATTGTTGTAAGCCTAAGCTACAGTAAACTATTTTATTGAGTTTCCTTAGCAAAATGCTCAAGGTGAATTAAAATTCCCTCTCATAAACAGTTACGCAGTGTACATACGGTATGTCTAAGGGCTTTTATTGTGAACAGCTTTATCAGCAGCTGTTAGTTTAATGCATTATGATGTTCACGCAAACATACTAATACTAAATGACTGTTTGTGTTATTGTCTTTAAAGTGTTTTCAGTAACATCTGAGCGTCTGCTGGGACTCTTAAATTGTTGTCCAACTTACCCACTTGACTGCTGGGAGCTCCGGCCACAATGAGGTTCAGACTGCTGGACGCCATCTCCTTCCTGGTGGGGTTGATCAGCATCTCTCCATCGACCATGCCCACGCGCACAGCACCTGAACAAACACAAGGAGTTCCAAGCTAGATTTTAATAATGCATGACAACGTCCCTGGACCTTAAGTCAAAGAGACGAGTGAAAACCAGTATTAAATGAATGAATGAATGAATATATACTTTATTAATCCCCGAGGGGAAATTTGGTGTCGGGGTAGCAGCAATTTACAACAAAAATAAATATATAAAAACAGCAGGATGAAAGATAAAAGATATATACAATAATAAAAATAAAAGTAATACAAATAAAAATAATAAAATAAAAATAGCTGGGATGAGAGATACGTGTTTTCTTTTGTGCAAAATATATATATATATATATATACACATGTGATTAATCAGAGGATCTGGCAAGCAATCAGAGGATCTGGCAAGCAATCAGAGGATCTGGCAAAAAAAAAGGTAAATAAAGTGTGAAAAGGTCTAAATCTGTTGCGTGTTCCTCACCTATGGGTCCATTCCAGGGGATGTCAGACAGGGCCAGAGCAGCGGAAGCTTTAAAAAAAGAAAGAAAATATCGTTTAAGCTAAGGATCTAAAACACTATTGCTCTGTGGAAAACATGGAGGGCTGAGATTTAACTCACCTGCATTAATAGCCAGCACATCTGGATCATTGACGCCGTCAACTGCCAGCAGGTTACAAAGGACCTTGAGGAGACATGAACGTACACACACACACACGGACACAAAAAGTTGGGAGGCAGATACACATTAATATCCCCTTTTGTTAAAAAAGCAAAAGAATGCTAAACTATGACCACACAGAGGTGAAAACTTAAAACTGAACTGACCTGAGTGTCGTAAAAGTAGCCGTGAGGGAACAGCGGTCTGATCGCCCTGTCTGAGCAACAGAAACACGAGGCGTGACTTTGGCTTTAGTCAAAGCCCCCAAGGCAACACACAGAGCTGCAGACATATCAAAAGACACCTTCTTATCAACTCACCTATGAGTCTGCTGGTGAGGATCTCGTCGTCGCTGTTGCCCCTCTCTCGCCTCAAATGGTTCGTGGGGATTCGACCTGCAGCCGCTGCTTTCTGTCTGTAGTCCACCTGTCAATCAGAGGGGATATTCATTCAGAGATATTTTTGCCCTCATGCAGCTCTGAACTGACGGCATCTAGTTCTGAACTGACGGCAGGAAGTCACGGCAACTGATGGAGACAGGCTGGATGACACTTTCTAACTACTTAATGGTTCTTCCACCAAACCCATTTAGATTACATACATCTGTAACAAGACTTCACTGACAACAACAACAAAAAAACTCTACACAATCACAGTCTAGAAACACAGACAAGACGGGCGTTTTACTGTAACGTTAGAGAACATACCACAAGAGGCATGAACTGAGACGGAGAAGGTTTGGTTTTGCTCACAGCCGTCACCATCACAGAGGTTTCGCCCAGCTTCAAAAAGAGAAAGAGGTTACCAAAAATGAGTAAGAAATCACATAGAAAGCATCAAACGTCTGGAACTGGCCTGTTTAACCCGCCAACATTCTTCACTATATTTTATGCAGTGAAGAACTACATGTGTTTTAGTGTGGGAGAAAAACTTTTAATCTACACAAGATCTATAACACTAGGGCTCGATATTAACTGACCCAATAGGACCCATACCATGTGTTCTCTGGTTTGTGTTAATTTGTTTGGCTTTATACACCACTAAAGCACAATGTCAACTGACTTGAGAACAGCCTCTGTGTGGATTCTGTGTTACTAACTGTCTTTTCATAGGTGCTAAACAGGGTGCTAATTCATAAATACGTTTGTGTTTAACTAAACTGTCACAAACAAAGGGTGAGTGTTATTTTTTTTGCCCATGGCTCCCTATTAGGTTAATCTATAAGCCTTTTTTTTACACTGGTCGTATAAATGTGAAACATGAAACATGTGATACACCGTCACAAAAAAAGAAACCTCATCTGAAAACTGGGTAAAGTTACATCAGATGTGAATAAAAACATGTTTTAATTTGGAAGATGACCTATTAACTGGTCCTATTTTTGCATTGGTTCGATATTTGAGTCAGACCAAGTCAGGAGTATGGTGTAACTATATATTACTAGACAGTAGAAGAAATGTTATGAAGAATATGGGTCAGAGAGGATGTCAAGCAGCATCCAGGTGCTGCCAATCCATACGCCTGTTAGATGGAACTGTTGACATTGTGGTGGTTTTCCTGTACCTGTACTACAGCAGATCCATCAGCAAATCTAGCAAACCTCCCTGAAGAGATCTCAAGTTTCCTACAAAACAAAACACAAGAGCACAACACGTGAACATGTCGTGACTAAAACCATAGTCGAAACTAAAACCATATTTGCATGCAGTGACCCTGTCCTCTGGTTCCCAGTACATCCCAGTAGTCTGTTTACTGGTAGTAGTCTGGTTAAGAGCGACATGAGGATCATAAAGCAACGAATACACTTTGACAGGAGTAATTAGCTAAACGCACAAATAAAAACACGCCCTGCTTGTTAACGGTTACTGGAGGAGAAAAGAAAGGAAGCCGGGAAAGTCAACTTACTTCTCCCCAAGGTCCACTACCAGCCTTCGCGGATTCGCGTGGTTGCTGTAAACACTCTGGTGACATAAACGGACGTGAAGGCGGGCGAACGAGTGCCCCAGTCGGAGTAAATACCTCATATTGACAGAAACACGACCACAAAACAAAGAAAAGCACCGGGGTGACAGTCGGTGCCTTTACAGCTCAAATGTGCGTATGGGGGCTTCCATGTCTGTTAAGTCACGTGTACGGAAGTACGTTGTAGAGACGCTTCCTCTGATTGGACCGGCCACGGTGCGTGGGTAACGTCCAGTGCAGAGCCGTGGAAAGAGAAAGTCGCGTCAGCGGAAGTTCAACATACTTGATCTTCACGTTAATCGCGTAGACCTCGGATGGTTCCAGGAAGTATTTGGCTTGGCGGGACATTTTGAATGCTTTGATGTGGGGTAGACATTAGAATAAACAGCGAGACACAACTGTGATTATCGCAGGATTAGAAGTTATTTATAATTTAGATATAACTATTGTTTATAGAGCAGCAACTGCAATGTGTACGACAATGTCACGATATGAAGTAATTCATATATCAACTGAAACAAATCTGAAAAGTCAATAAAATAGATAGAGTGAAGTGTATAAATGATGATAATCAATAATGAAGATCACAGAGTAAAATAGTAT
Source organism: Myoxocephalus aenaeus (assembly GCA_038501785.1). NCBI lineage: Eukaryota > Metazoa > Chordata > Actinopteri > Perciformes > Cottidae > Myoxocephalus > Myoxocephalus aenaeus. The sequence goes on from JBAMJR010000172.1 coordinate 256,948, forward strand.
TAGTCATTCCTCCTGTCCTCTGACCTCCTTGCTGTCTTGTATCAGCCACATTTACTAGAGCAAAGTAAGATAAACAGACACTGACAGACACGTTTTGTTTTAGCTTGTTTGTAAACAAAAACAACTTTTGGGCCGATCTTGTGTTCTGTGTGTGAACATAGTAGCGGCAGAGGATGAAAAACTGCTGACAGAGCAGCATGGATTAGGTTTCGCTTTTTGTGTGTGTTTTATTGTAATAACAGTAACGAGCAAAGTTGTCATGAATCACGGTGACAATCAAGCATGTTGAACTTGGATGTGACTCTTTCTTTTACGGCTCTGGTACAGACTATACGATCTCAAATATGGGCTCCATGGAATCCGAATAACTTTTCCTCTTGCGCCCTCATCAGGTCAAAATTACAATGTGTCCAATACTTTGGTTTATTAGCAAATACCCAGGCGGCTACTGAAAGATCTGAAAAGTGAAGCCAACGTAGAAGTGCCTCAAACTTTTTTTTTTTTTTTAAATGTCAGTACCCATCTAAGATAATGTAAACATCTCTGGAAGTAGACTGGCGTCAGAGAAAAAGCAACAGCAGCATCTTGTGAGCATAAAATCAGCCAATCGTGTTTGTGATCCCTACCGCTAGGTGTCAGTGTTGCATCATAAAGATCACCTTTCAACTTTGAAGAACATTCATAAACACGCTGATAAACCATGATGATCTATTCATAATACATACATCATTGTATAATACAATTTAGATGATGTAGATTAAGATCAATTGAGTTAATTTTTCAATAAGGTGTGCCTCTATTTTAATTAATTTGAACGACCGCTGCCCACTTGTACCGTATGTTATTCACATTGTCTAAGTAAGAGCTCTTCCAACTGTCCAAATGGCCTCTATGTGCTTCAGCGAGTTTGTCAGACTGTCAGTACATCAGTGACCTTGCTTCTTGTCCAGAAGTTACAGCTTCCAGCCCGACAGCCCTCCAGTCGGCCACTGAGCCAACTCACTAACAGTGGGGATGCTGCAGTTGTTATGGCAACAGATGAGTGTTAACAGCATCTCTAACACACTCTGGATTACTTTCTCACATGCACAAAGACATGCACACACTCCAGTTAATTGCAGAATCTCACACAAGCTCACACCCACTGGAAAACACAGGCACACGCTCACATTATTACCAAGGGCTCTATAGTATTATCTTGTTTCCATGGCTCCAGGACACATTACGATCTCATCATTACCAAAGCAGAGCCATGGACTATTAGTGCGTAATGGACCAGTCTGTGCTCTGCGGCAGACTACAAGGCTCATAAACAGCTTTGTGGAGGATGCTGTGTTCGCTTTGTCTTGACGAAGCTTTCCTTTCCAGAAAAGCTCCTCGTGTAAATGTCAATCGACCGGTATAGAAATCAATCTTTGGGCCGTCTGTGTATCAATTCATCATTAATAAACCATCCGCATCTCCCAGAGCTCTCTGTGACCTTTCACATGATTTGGACCAAGCAGTGTAAATGTGTGATTGATTAATGGTTGTTGTTGTTGATGAAAAGTGATATTCAAACCAAATATCTACAACCGTGACCAACTTAAGAACACAAAATAAGATAACACGAGTCCATCATCCATCGTTTGTGAATGTCAGCGATGACATTTTTGGTCTTTGAAGTGATGGACATTGTATGAAGTGAGAAGAAATCTATGCAGATTTATTTCGTTCCTTGTTGTCATTTTTTTTTTGCCCAGGTTTGGAAATAGTGTCAAAGAGAAAATCAGCTTTGGGTGTTTCCCTGTGTGTGTGTGTTTGTCGGTGTGTGTGTCAGTGTGCGACCTCGGCCACTTCAGGACTCAAGGGGTTAATGCTGTGGTGTGTCAGGAGATGACAACAGCATTGATTTCTGGTACGCTCACATAACACACACACACACACACACACACACACACACACACACACACACACACACACACACACACACACACACACACGTGCAGAACTTGGAATTTTTAGCAGGAGTGGGATCTGAGGTTTTTCTGGGTCCATGGCAACCAGACATGTCATGTCATGTATAGTCTTTAAAGGCAGACTATATATCATCCTAAACATCATGTGACACATGTTTTTGTTTTACAACTTTTATCGCAGATTTGCATTTGTTTCCAAATGTTGCATTCAGAAATCAGAATCAGAATCAGAATCAGAAGCCATTTATTTGCCAGGAATGTTTACACAAACGAGGAATTTTTCTCGGCGGAAGGTGCAACAACAGTGCAATGAGTATTAAATTAGGTATAAGATAAAGTGCTCAGACAAACAGATAACAGATAACAGATAACCCCATACACAGTGACGTTGGGAATTGCCTGCGTTCCACCTTTCCTGTCGTGGAAAGACTTATTTCTATTGATCCGGTGTGTCACTGAGAAGACAGTAATTGGATCCCCTCGTACGGACATGCATGAGCTTGAGGGAATCAGCGTTAGGACAGCTAGCGACTTGAATTGGCAACGCAGGGTTTCCTTTGTCACAAGCGTGGTAATTGCATTTTGCACATGGAAAGGATCCACGTCATATAAGGTTCCACTCCCTCAGCACAAAGAAGAACAGAACGTGTCTACCATCACTGACTTTAGACTACTTTCTCTGATGGATGATGGATTTACCCCGGGGCCATTACGTGCCTGTTATGGTATATCAGGTACTATGTCACCGCTAATCCTCTATCTAAAGAAAATCAGCTCCCCATACACAGGCAGGCAGGCTAGCTTTGTCAGTATAAAGCTCCCATAATAACTCAACCTCACAGGAACGGTCTAATGATTGGATGTAGATGAAAAAACGCCCATTGAGTGTGTGTTCGTGTGTGTGGACACAGTCTCTGTCTGGATAAGAAGGATGATTCATAGATGAGTGGATATATGTCTAAGAATGTGTGATACATGCACAAGAAACAGCAAGCTGATGACCTGTCAATCAACTCTAGGTCAGAGTCAGTGATTCATAAATAACATGAAATATATACATATAAAGACTATATTGGTGATACCATTGTGGGTTGGCATACAAGAAGTACAACTGTTATGATAAAAAACAAATGCAATGGTTTTAAACAGGCAAAAGGTGCAGTGAGCAGAAACCAAAGAGAACACAACAGAGTGCACAAATATATATTTAAAACATGAAAAGAAGAAAGGGAGAAAAATCTTTGCAGTGCCAGAAACAAAATCAATGTGTATCTGATGTGATTATCTTCCAATGAACATTTTCATGAAACATACAGAGTGATTGGAATTTGTTTAATTGCAACTCTGACCCCTGCTCTCCTAAATATTGGCTCCTTGCAGCGTTGTTGATCTAAAAAGCCTCTCAGGCCAGAGGGCGGAGGGATTCAAAGCCTCGAGGCCTCGACTGCAAACAGCTGATTACTCAAATCCAGAGCCGTCATTAAGGCTCATCTTGAGAACCTCTAACTCTGCTGTGGCTCAGGACGGGTTAAACAGATCTAGATAAAGCCCATCTTTGGGTTTGAGTCAGGAGAAAAGAGAATTACATATGTCTTTATGAAAGAAAATACTTCTGAGTTAAAGGATGCATCAACATTTACAGGATGCAGGGGGTTGGGACACACACGTCTTTATTGCCCTGTATTGAATTAGGCTTCGACTCTGCCACAGGGGGTCTTAATCATTTGAACTGGATATTTTAAAGTCAGGCATTGATTTCCCATCGCAGCACGACAGGATGGAGACAAACAGAACCAGAGAGGACGGTCAGAGTGACCTCGGCTGCAACGATAGAGGTCAGACCTTTAAATTATTTAGTCTTTATTAAGGCAGGATTTATGTGTTATGTGTGTTTTTTGTGTGGAGCTGTTATTATTGCCATGTGTGTGCTTAACATAATCCCGCAAAAGTTCTCTGGACCACGTGATTATCAATCAGCCAAGGAGACTTCTATTTTTACATTGTGAGTATTTATTCATTTTACAAGTGGCTTGTGTCAGTATGACTGTTGGCCTGCCCGGACCTATCTCCACAACTACTGACCGGATAACCATTACATTTATTTCATGAAGATACAGAAGGGCATGATCATGATTTTGTAACGGTACGGTGGACCAGGACCCAGAAGCACGACTCTCGACACAGCGGTAGCGAATAAGAGTCCTTTACTGGCAATGAACGAAACAGGCTTAAACATGGAAACACACAAGACAATCTGACAGGGGACAAGTGCAAGTGAGGGGACCTAAGTAGTGAAGACTAATGAGGGAATGTGCTACAGGTGAGACGGGCATGAACAGGTGCATGAAATGAGGGCTGACGAGGAGAGAGTGGCTGACAGACTGAGGAGGGCGTGGAGCAAGAACTGAACTGACAGATGGTAAACAGACAGGCAGACAGAGTGAAAACAACTAGTCGAGGACTAAACCGTGACAGAATCCCCCCTCTAAGGGACGGCTCCTGACGTCCCCAAAACCATCGCCAGGTAGGTGAAGGGGACCTGGGGAGGACTAATACTCTTCAGACATCTCCGCCCTCTCCTCATCGGCGGGTGAGTTGTCCTGATCGGAGGACGGCTCCTCCTCGATGTCTGATGCTGCCGAAGGAAGAGCGGGAGCAGAGTCCGGCTGGGTTACCCCCATGGGCACAGGACCCTTGGAGGGCTGGTCAGGGTGGCTGCGGTGAAACTCTCTTATGAGAGGGGCATCCAGAATGTGTCGGGCCGGGACCCAGCATCTCTCCTCTGGGCCGTAGCCCTCCCAGTCAACCAGGTATTGTAGCCCTCTCCCACGACGGCGGGAACGAAGCAAGCGACGAACCGTGTAGGTGAGACCTCCCTCGATGAACCGCGGTGGCGGAGGAGGCTGTACAGCAGGGACCAGTGGACACTCCCGCACCGGCTTCACTCTGGAGACGTGGAATGACGGATGGACCCGCAGGGCCCGGGGCAGCTTGAGCCTCACCGCTGCAGGATTGATGACCCTCAGGACCTCGAATGGTCCGATGAACCTGGGTGCCAACTTCTTCGCCTCCACTCGCAAGGGTAGGTCCCTGGTCGACAGCCACACCTTCTGGCCAACCTGGTAGATGGGGGCCTTGGAGCGGTGCCGGTTGGCCGCTGCGGAGTAACGGTTGGCTGAGCTGAGGAGCGCCACTCTGGCCTTGGCCCAGGTACGGTGGCAGCGGCGGACGAAAGCCTGGACCGAGGGGCAGGAAACCTCCTTCTCCAGGGCCGAGAACAATGGAGGTTGAAACCCGTAGGCACACTGGAACGGGGACATTCCAGTGGCGGAGCTGGTCAGGGTGTTGTGAGCATACTCCACCCACAGGAGCTGCTGGGACCAGGATGCTGGATTCTCGGAGACCAAACACCGTAGAGCTGTCTCCATCTCCTGGTTCTTGCGCTCAGTCTGGCCATTAGACTGTGGGTGGAACCCAGATGACAGGCTGGCTGTGGCCCCGATGAGTGTGCAGAACTCCCTCCAGAAGACTGACGTGAACTGAGGACCCCGGTCAGAGACTACATCTGTGGGAAGACCGTGAAGCCGGAAGACGTGCAGCAGAACCAGCTCAGCAGTCTCCTTGGCCGAGGGGAGCTTGGGCAGGGGCACAAAGTGGGCCATCTTGCTGAACCGATCTACCACCGTTAGGATGGTGGTATGCTTGTTGGAAAGCGGGAGACCGGTAACAAAGTCCAGGGAGATGTGAGACCAGGGCCGACGGGGCACAGACAGAGGTTGCAGGAAACCAGCGGGAGCCTGGTGGGAGGGCTTGTGCTGGTTGCAGACAGGACAGGCATTGACGAATTCCCGGGTGTCCTTCTCCAGAGTAGCCCACCAGAACCTCTGCTGCAAGGCATCCTTAGTACGCTGGCTCCCAGGATGGCAAGTGAGCTTGGAGCTATGGGCCCACTGGAGGACCTCGGACCTCAGGGTCTGGGGAACAAACAGGCGGTCAGGGGGACAGGAGCTCGGACCGGGCTGGGCCTCCAGGGCAGCCTTGACTCTCTCCTCTACCTCCCAGGTGATTGAGGCAACCAGGACGGGGGCAGAAAGGATCTTGTCATTGCAAGGGATGGAATCCCCCTTGTCCACAAACTGGCGTGACAGGGCGTCCGGCTTGGCGTTACGGGTTCCGGGCCGGTAACAGAGGGAAAAGTTAAACCGGGTGAAAAACAGAGACCATCTGGCCTGCCGAGAGTTCAGTCTCTTAGCGGACTGAATGTACTCGAGGTTCTTGTGATCAGTCCAACACAAAAATGGCAGACTGGTCCCCTCAAGCCAGTGACGCCACTCCTCAAGGGCCAGCTTAACGGCAAGCAGCTCTCGGTTACCCACATCATAGTTCCTCTCTGCCGGTGAGAGCCGCCTGGAAAAGAAGGCGCATGGGTGGAGCTTCTGGTCACTGGCAGACCGCTGGGACAGGATGGCTCCCACCCCCACCTCAGAGGCGTCCACCTCCACCACAAACTGTCTCTCTGGGTCGGGGACTTGGAGGATGGGGGCAGAAGTAAACCGGGCCTTCAGGCTCTGGAAGGCCTCCTCCGCTGAAGGTGACCACCGAAACTGCACTCTAGATGAGGTGAGGGCTGTGAGTGGGGCAGCCACGGTGCTGTAGCCGCGGATAAACCGCCGATAGAAATTGGCGAACCCCAGGAATCGTTGCAGATGCTTACGCGAGTCAGGGATGGGCCAGGACGTCACCGCTGACACCTTGGCAGGGTCCATCTGCACGGTCCCCTGTCCCACGATGTAGCCCAAAAAGGAGACAGAAGAGGCGTGAAACTCGCACTTCTCTGCCTTCACGAACAGGGAATTCTTCAGGAGGCGTTGAAGGACCGATTGAACGTGGTGGATGTGCTCCTCTCGGGATCTCGAGAAAATGAGGATGTCGTCCAAGTAGACAAACACCTGCTTGTTTAGCATGTCTCTCAGCACATCGTTCACCAGGGCCTGGAAGACGGCTGGGGCATTAGTCAGACCGAAGGGCATCACCAGGTACTCATAATGTCCAGTGGGGGTGTTGAAAGCCGTCTTCCACTCATCCCCCTCTCGGATCCGGACCAAATGATAGGCGTTACGTAGGTCTAACTTGGTGAAGATAGTAGCCCCCCGCAGCAGCTCGAAGGCAGAAGAAATGAGTGGGAGTGGGTAGCGGTTCTTGACGGTAATGTCATTGAGGCCCCTGTAGTCAATGCACGGCCTAAGTGACTTGTCCTTCTTCCCTACGAAGAAGAACCCCGCACCTGCAGGTGAAGAAGAGGGACGGATGATCCCAGCCGCTAGGGAGGAATTGATGTACGCCTCCATGGCCTCCCTCTCCGGTGCCGATAAGGAGTAGAGGCGACCCCTGGGTGGGGTGGTGCCTGGTTGCAGGTTTATGGCGCAGTCGTAGGGACGATGTGGGGGCAGGGATGAGGCCTTGACCTTACTGAATACCTCCCGAAAGTCCTGGTACTCCGTAGGTACTCCTGACAGGTCCGATGCAGAGCTGGGGCAAGCTGACTGCTGAGGTGCAGCCGCTTGTTTCAGGCAGATCAGGTGACAGGATGCACTCCAGTCCATGATGGCTCCTGTGACCCAGTCGATGTGGGGGTTATGGCGGCGGAGCCAGGGGTGCCCCAGGATTAGTGGATGCTGGGGTGACCGCAGGATAAGAAACCGAATGGTCTCCTGGTGGTTACCAGACAGGAGCATACGAACTGGCGCGGTCTGGTGAGTCACTGTCCCCAGTAGGTGGCCGTCCAGAGCGTTGGCAGAAACAGGGCCTGGCAGCGGTACCCGCTCGATACCCAGCTGACGGGCGAGGTCCTCGTCAATGAAGCTGTCGTCAGCACCAGAGTCAATGAACGTAGCTAGGGTCTGTGATCCATTCGCGAGCAGCAGCTGAGCGTGGAAAAGGGGTCTTTGGTTGGGAGAGAGTCTTGTGGTTCGGCTCACCAGTACCTCCCCCGTTACGGGCGAGCCGCGTCTTTTACTGGGCACCGGGATATGAAGTGCCCAGCCTGGCCACAGTACAGGCAAAGACCTCCCCGGCGACGGCGCTCCCGCTCCTCCCGGGTGAGACTGGTGCGCCCTACCTCCATGGGTTCAACCTCCCCTGGTTGAGAGCCCGGGGCGATGCTGGTGGCTGCCGGGGGAGCTCGACGCTGGGTGAACACGCGGCGATCTGCCTTGCGTCGCTCCTGTCGCCTTGCCTGGATGCGTCTGTCCACTCGGGAAGTGAGCTCTACTAAGCCATCCAAGTTGGCAGGCAACTCAAAAGAGATCAGTTCATCCTTAACATAGTCCGCTAGTCCAGTCAAGAACACCTCACACTGTGCTGCCTCGTTCCAGTCGCTAAGGCGCGCTCTTGTACGAAACTCCAATGCATAATCCACCACTGTCCGGTCTCCCTGGCGCAGTTCCGCCAGTCCCCCGCTTGGATCTGGGCCCCTGGAGACCGCTCCGAATACCTTGCGAAGCTCCGCAGAAAACAGCAGGAACGAAGAGCAGGCTGGTGTGCGTCTCTCCCATTCAGCGGTGCCCCACAGTCGCGCTCTGTCAGTCAGGTGGTTGATGGTGAAGGCTACCTTAGCCTCCTCCGAGGCGAAGGTGTGGGGCTGCAGGGAGAACAGGATGGAGCAGTTTGTGATGTATGGGTTGCAGCCCTCGGGTTCTCCAGCGTAGCGCTCCGGGGTTCCCACCCGAGGCTCGTGTGCTGGCACAGGTGACGGTGAGACCGGAGGTGGAGAGACCGGAGGCGGAGAGGCAGGAGACGTTGCAGCGGCTACAAGCTGGGTCAGGGCCGCTGTCAGTTGGCACATCTGGTCGGTCATCGCCGTCATAGCCCGCTCCTGGGCTGCCGCAGACCGCCGAGTCTCCGCAGCGAAACTGACCATCTGCGCCTCGTGCTGCTGGAGGGCGTTCTCGATCCTCTCAAACCGGCTTGTCGCAGGAGGTTGTGCTGGGTCCATAATTGGTCAGATTGTAATGTAACGGTACGGTGGACCAGGACCCAGAAGCACGACTCTCGACACAGCGGTAGCGAATAAGAGTCCTTTACTGGCAATGAACGAAACAGGCTTAAACATGGAAACACACAAGACAATCTGACAGGGGACAAGTGCAAGTGAGGGGACCTAAGTAGTGAAGACTAATGAGGGAATGTGCTACAGGTGAGACGGGCATGAACAGGTGCATGAAATGAGGGCTGACGAGGAGAGAGTGGCTGACAGACTGAGGAGGGCGTGGAGCAAGAACTGAACTGACAGATGGTAAACAGACAGGCAGACAGAGTGAAAACAACTAGTCGAGGACTAAACCGTGACAGATTTTGTGTCAAACTCAATCTTTGGTTCAGCATGACAAAGAAATGTAGTAAGTACTGAACAGATTGCCATGGAATTTGGTATAAATGCTCATACTCAGACCCACAGGATGAACAGTAGTTCTAACTATGGTCAACAGAAATCCATTAAATGTGCGGTTTAACTCAAAATACGTTGTTTGGATTTGACTCATCAACTTAACTTGCACTTATAGTGTTCATATTAGTTTATGAGGGGAAGTCAAAACCAGTCATATGTTGAAGAAAGACGAAATGCTTACAGCTCAAACATTTCTATCAGCCCACCCTGCATTCAAGGCCACATGAGATCAGCACAGCTCCAAATCAAAATGCTTGTGGTCACTCGTAAATTCCGGTGAAATACCTAACAGGAAACTGCTTCTTCTCATAAAGAAGACATAAGGCAATTTTATCAAAGAGAGGAGCTGCGAGAGGATCTGGTTGTTCAGAGAGAGAATGTTTTTTTTTGTTAAGGATTTCAGAGCAGCTCTGCTTCCTGGCTGTGGACTTCATATTCCTGGGCCGGATTAATGCCAGGAGGAAATATGTCCACGTGTTTCCATGTGCACACTGGTTCTGTAGATATTGAGCCCAAAGGGGCGGTTTCCCCTGCTTTCATAGCTGTGTGTGTGTGTGTGTGTGTGTGTGTGTGTGTGTGTGTGTGTGTGTGTGTGTGTGTGTGTGTGTGTGTGTGAGAGAGAGAGAGAGAGAGAGAGGAATGCTGCTGTGGGTCTTTACAATCACTGAGTCATTAGGTGTTCTAAAAAAAATAATTCTTAAAAGCATCATGAATAATAGATTTTAATTAAACAAGCAGCAGCGGCACTCTGTTCGATCCAAGGTTAATGAATCCTGCAGTAAATAAATCCTAACACACAATAAACACACTGGGCTGAACAGAATATCCACCTAATCCTCCCCAGTAATGGAGCAGAGTATAATTGTGCTCGGGCTGCTGTGTTCTGGTGAGCAGCGGGCACTATACACATGCATGAAAGGGTTTCATCATCTGCGTCAGTGTTTAATGGTGTGCTGGGGTGACAGGGTTAGTAGAGGCGTGAGTTGGCTCCCACAGAAAAGGGTTGTATTTGATTTGAAACAGTTTGATTTGAGTAAACCCCGAAGCAAATTACCCATTTTATTTTTCACATCAGTAGGATAAAGATAAAGTTGATTGATTTTTAAGGAAATCGAATCGTTGACATCTCCATTCTCCCGTAGTTGCCACTTGTGGCCACAGTGAAACTACATTTTCAAAAGCTTTCAAGTAATTTAGTTTAAATATAAAATTTACCATCAGCGCTGGTATTTAGTATGCAAGTGATTTCTACAAAAACAAGTATCTTGGTCAACTCAACACACATTTGGACTGAGGAAAGTTAGATATTATTATACAATCAGACAAAAACATGGCTGTGACTTCTTCACCTTTATGCCATATCTAATGAGCATTTTGTTGCTGTCTGCAGCCTGATATTTAATGTCAAGCTGAAGAAGTACACTTTATTGTGACACTGACAGCCAAATAGAGCAACCCTGTCTCCTGAAAATTACATTCCCCAGGGTTGAACAGAGACAATAAAACCCCTATTTTGATAGATTTTGAGAGGCTGTTTTGGCCTACATTGGATTTTAAAGAAGCGGCACTTCATGCTGTAACTCCCTGACCTTACAACCCTCCAGTCAAACCCGTTACACAGAAAACAAGAGACAACAGGTCTAGTCAGGATCTATACTGTACATAGCCTCTAGCTTAATTACCATAACGGCCGTTACTCTAAATGCAAATGAGAGCCTCTGCTTATCCAGAGCCGCTGCTGGAATGTGCTTATTATAAGTTTTAGGGGCACATACAATAATCTATTTGTTCCTGAGAGGTGACCCAGGTCCCCAGCTCCCAAATCAGTGATTGTGTTTTCATTGGCTATTTGGTCACACGGCCACTGCTCCCTCTTCACACCGACAGAGCCATTCATCAACTGTTGATTAAGTGTGTCCTGTATAGGGAATGACTGTGGGTCTAATTCACTCATTACCTTGCTGCTGATGCAGCTAAAAGAAATACTGTGTGTTTAAAACAGCTGGTTGCTGGTATAATAGCTGCAGGATCACTGTAAGTTCCCATTCTTTAAGAGTTTTGATATAACCATCATATCATTATGATATTAAATGTACAATGCTATATAACAAAAACATCTATGAAACTGGAAATAAATTGTGTTTGGCATTTCTTTTAGGAAATTATCAAATTTGGCAATTGTCAAAATAGTTGAAACTAGATTTTCTGTTGATCGATTAATTGGCTAATCGTTTCACCTCTTGTGCCATTTTACTATGTGTCCCAAATTAATGGTCATATATTGTTTACTTGATTTAATACTGCATTATACCCTGTTGAGACTGTCCTTCTTTTTCTACAAATGCCATGTCATGCATTTCCCACAAAAGGGAAGTTATTTATTTGACTGGACAGATAAAGATAAAGCTCATCAGGGCATTCTGTACATTTACAGCCATCTCTGTGTACATTACCCACTAGGTGTCAGTAGCCTACTTGCTTGCTGCATTAATGCAGCCTTCTGCACGCTGTAAATGCAGACAAAATGTATTTTTGCACGGGAATAAAAAAAGCAGAACATTTTTAGCAAGCCATTGCATAATAAATTACTATATCACTATAGAGCTGCACCCAAAACCTATTCCAAGTCCATTTTGTGTCTGCATCATTCATTGAAAAACATTCCCGTCTTTCCAACACATGCTCTTCAAATCATTTACTAGATGACAAACTAATTCACGAGGAACACACTCATTTAAAAAAAAAAATAGAAATTGATACTTTCATCGATGCCCTATTTTTTTCTTTTGGAGCCGAAGGGGCGGAGGGAGATGCGGAGGAGAGGGGGCGGTGCTACGTGTCCTCCAGTCATCCTCTCACCTCCCTCCTTTCATTCGTATGCTGCGTTTGAACGGGCAGGACAGACAAGCCACCGCTCACAAATGACTCCACACTTCATTTGAGGAGTAAACACACGGATTTTTGAAAACAGGACCCGTAAACTACTGGACTTTTTTTTCTCTCCTCCTCCTCCTCCTCCACCACCGCACTGGATATTTTCATTTATTGAATCATGTCGGAGGAATATTTCTCTTAGATCTTTTTTTCTTCTTCTTCTTCTTCTTCTTCTTCTTCTCCTCCTCCTGCAGAGCATAAAGCCCTACCTACCTGGCGCAGGTCTCATGGAGACTGTCTCCATTCGCTTCTGTAGATAGCGCGTGTTCACTAAAATGTAATTCAGTTTCCTTTTAAATGAGGTAGCCAAGCCCAGCCGCTGGCATCTGAAACAGCTGTGTCGTGTCAAGAAGATTGTGGATTAACGTTTTTTTTTTTCTTCTTCCCTCCCCGGGTATCTCCCAAGAAAAACCACGGACCACGGTGTTTTTTGTTTTTTTTTCCGTCTCCAAAATGAGCGTCGATTTAATTGAATCAGCTACATGAGTGCAGCCAAAACCAACACGTATTCCTCCCCGGGAGTGCACATTTTTTAATAGGCGCCAGTTTGCCCCTGGAAAAAAAATATGGAAAGCGAGGTTTTCTCCCCTTTGCTGGAGCAGTTTATGCTCACGCCGCTGGTCTGCTGGGTAAGAACCCCCCCTATGATTAAGCATCGTAATGTGTGTTAAGCTCGCTAATTAAACCGCCCTGTGAAAGAAAGCATTCAGTTGAAGTGCTTATTGATGATTCCTAACACCTCCTTTTTTTTTTTGCATTGTCCCATTCCAGGTGAAGACAGTCGGCCAGGCGACTTTGACCGATGGCACCCAATTATCGGAATATATTGAATTAGTGGATGGGATTTACCTGAACGAGATAATGCTCGAGATGTAAGTCATTTCAGAAACACCCTCATGCACCAGGATTGGTCACATGACAGCATGCAGACACCTTTTTATTGGAATCTCAAACTCATGTTAATAGATGTATACACACCTCAAAAACGTGCATGAGTAGCACTAAGGTGTGTGTGTGTGTGTGTGTGTGTGTGTGTTGCTCAGTAACATGTTCTGTGGATGAGAGGCAACAAATGATCCCCCTAGGGCTTGTGGTGGTCATCCCCCTCATGACCAAATTAAGCATTTTCTTCAAGAACTCCGGCCTCTGTCCAGCACTTGATATTGTCTGCTGAAGTGAATGTAGGCTATGCGCACAAAGGGACCTTGTATTGGGGGCAGTCGTGGGTCACACTGTCAAAAAAATGGCTGCAGACAGTTATTGTCAGGATCCCTCGGAGCTGCGCTGGCCGCCTGGCAAGCATCCGTGGATGCGAAGAGGCGGCAAGCAGCTCCACAACTTCCAGTAGCCTTGTGTTATTGTTTTTTCTTCTTCAGTTTGCAGACTGTCATCCGCAGCTGACTGGGAGAGCATTGCTCCAGAGTTTCCTGCTGGGCTGCAGATTACAACTAGAAATAGTAGTCTTGAGTGGACAAACACTGCAGATGCAGATTACAGAGATCCTTCATCAGTGTAGCAGGCCAGCACAGTATGTTTGTTTTTACTGAAGTAAATGGGAAGTAGATGCTTTGGCAGATCTCTTTATGATGAGAGAGGGAGAGGGAGGGAGGGGTGGGTTCAGGAGACGATGAGGCATTCGATTTGTCGGTCTGAATCCGTCTTTCCAGTCATCTCCTAACATATAGCATGGCAGCGGACAGCTTTCCATTCCTTTGTCTGGTTTTAGGGCTGCTACTTCCCGCTTGCAGGGCACATTTTTCTTCATATTTTCCGCTAATGCCACACTCTCCACTGTCAGCATTTACTCTCCCCCCTGTTTGCCTGCTTCCCAGTGGAATCGATTTTCACCTCAGGAGAGATTATGTTGTGTTGCAGTTTCACAGGCCGACTTCAGTGTCACTCGTAATTCCACGGTTCGGATGGCAGAGTTGTCTCTGTGTGAGGACGCCCGTCGAGCAGAGCATACCTCTGTATATTCGGAGTGAATAGTTTTTTAGAAGGGTTGAGCTGTGGCTGTGTGGCATGAGGAGCTGATTAACCTGTCTCTGGTTGGTGTCCTCTTCCTCCTGTCCTCGTCCACAGTCCTCCTGCTGCTCTGCTGCACCACGCCGCTAAGCCGTCTACCTTCAGGTTTCAACTACCTCTGTCACCTCTCTTTCCCTCCTCCTCCTCCTCCTCTTCTTCCCTTCTTCCTCCAGGCTGTGTATCTACTCTCAAAGGAATCATTCAAAGCAGAAAGGTGTTTAAGGAGGCCATCGCAGGTTCAGTTGGACAAGGGCGTCTTTCCTCTTACACACACACACACACACACACACACACACACACACACACACACACACACACACACACACACACACACACACACACACACACACACACACACACAGCCTCTTCAAAACGATTAACTAGTCGTTCAGTATTTTTAGAGCCTTTTCCCCATTGGGAAATTGTATAGCGGAAAGCAACCGGAAGGATACGAGGGGGAAGGGCTGGAAGCGTGAGAGAGACGGAAAACGATTTGCCAAAATGGTTGAAAACCTTTAAACATGGCAGCAAAGATACTTAAAGAAATAACAAGAGGCCCACATGCAAAAAAATAAATAAACCTAAATTCTAGCCGCGGTTGGCCGAGCCACATGGCAACTCCTCAGATCTACATATCAAGGCCGAGATGCTTGGCAACGGGCAGTCGGTAGGATTCCTGTCTGCAAATAAGTGGACTGAGCTGGACGGGACCTTTCGGTGTGTGGAGCGCTCCCGTACAGAGCAGCCAGCGTTGAGCTGAAATGAACTGTGACTGGCTTAGTGATCGCCTGACAGGATGTCGGGGATTGCCGGTCACAGCCTGCTCTGTTTATATTTGTGTGTGTGTGTGCTTTTCTGTAGGGCTTCTGTGTCTGCGTGGGTGTGTGTGTGTATATCTCTGGCTGTTTTTTCTTCTGTGCTTTTTCTTTTGGACTGAGGCAGCTGTTGGTAGTCGTCTTGCTCAGCCACCCTCCCACACAAAAGGCCTACAGTACTGGTCAGACGCTACGTTGGTGAGACTGCTTTTTGTCTGCCTCGCCCACTTTACCAGCGCCACGTGGTCTGAGCTAACTGAAATAAACTGTAAAATAAGCTAATTTACATGCCTCGAAACCACAGTTTTAGAGAGTTTTATATGATGGCATTCCTCAAAGACATGCGCCTTGTTCTATTTATTAAAAACGTAATATTGGGGATGCACCGATCCGACTTTTTCAGTCCCGATAAAGATACCTGGGTTCTGGGTGGCCGATACCGAGTACTGATCCCATACCAGGGTTGCATTAATACCCTGTAGGTATTCCTCCCTGTGTGGAAGTGATTGGGATCTTTCTTTTATACGCAAGGAACATTGCTTTCCTAACTTTCTAAAATGTAACAAATACCTAATATAGATATACATTTTATGAATTGTTATTTACTGTTAGCTTAATAAACCACGCACCAGCAATGAACAAGGATTACGATTCATGTTTAAACCTTTTTAAATGCATCAACCAGTCGGCCCGATATCGGCATCTGTGCATGATTTTAATTCAGTATTAAAAGACAGAAATGTGGCTGAAACCGGCCTCAAGTTTGTTCACATTTGTTGCTGTGTGTTGACTGGAAGAATTACATGGGTGTTTAGAAATGCCTCTTCCACTGTTGCCCCCATTTAAAAAAAGTAGCTAAACCACAGGAACGTTTTCCAGCTACTTTTTGAGGGACTGCAGGCGATGATTAACGGGGATTGTATTCATTCCAGTTCCTGGGCTCCTACAAACGCACGCTCACTTACTCATTCTGTTTTTTCTCACTCCCTCTGTTCTGGCAGCTTGAGATATTTTGTCGTGCATGTTTGGTTGGCATTGCCCCGCTTGCGATTGATCAGTTCCTGCTCAAAAGGCTCCGCTGTCGTTGCCTCCAGTCGGCCGTGTTTACACTGAAAAATAACAACTAAAGTTCGGCATTGAATAAAATGATGTCTGCTGCTAAGTCTTCCACAGTGGAGGCTAAAGCTCCAAAGATATAAAAACAGTGGTGTATAAAAATCAGCGTGCATACAATATTGATAAACAGGGTTCAATTGATTTACCTCAACATATTTTTTTCTCTCTCTCACTAACAGTCCTCTGGCTGGAGAAACTTGGGCGTTTAACGTTTTTCCCGGTGATGTCAGCTGTCGTAGTATAAGCTGGAGTGTCGCTGTGTGAATGTCTCTGCATGGCTTCAGTGCAGACATGGCAGACTGGCTGGCAGCAGTTGTCATCGGAACAGCATGGGAGAGCATATAGGGAGAGAAGAAGAGAGACCCCGGGATTATCTAACGGTTTGCTGACACCCAGATGGCACCACGTCACCTCTCCCTCCCCCTGCCCTCGTGTGACTGACATTACCTAGCCAATTACATTGCCTCCTCCGGGCTGTCAAACCAATTAGTTTTCCCGCTCAGCGAGAGGGGCCCAATTCAAGTTTTGTCAGAGTGACAACTTATCCAGTTGAGTTCTCTGTTTCCCTGCCAATCCCGTAGACCCGTGCTGGCTCATTGGCCTATGAACCAGTCAGTCTGTCCTCTACAGAGTAATGCAAGTGAGATGGACACTTCTCAGAATAAAAAAAGGTTTGATTTAAATTGAAAGTTATTTGTAAAGCCCAATATCACAAATTCGCCCCAGCCGGCGTTACAATCTGGACATATGACCCTGGCGTTGGAAAAGGAAAAATGTCATGTGTGACCCCGGAAATCAGTCGTGGTACTGGCTAACTGTCTGCTAGTTTTGGGATTAAGTGCATGTATAGAGGGAGAAAATGTGTCTTATGAAAAGAATGCTGTCACGTATGTTGTACAGGCTAATTTCTGCTGTACAGATCTGTGCATGTCTGTAAATCTGTCTGGATGGCTGCACACATGGGAATGAGAATGTAAAAACAAAATGAAGGTGACGTTCCCCTTCCATCTGCATATTTTTTTCTGCTTATGAAAGTGCTTTCTAGTAGCTGTCGACCATAAAGAAGTAAACCCATGAGTCAGTCGATTACAATTTTAAAGCATTTTTTCTCTCAAGGCCACGTTACGGTAAACTCCCTGTAGGCTCATATACACAGGATGTCCTCAGCACGCCCGTCATCACTTCCTTTCATGACAGAATTGGCTTTTTCGACACGGCGGGCAAACACGAAACCCTCGACCAATGAGCTCTGTGGAAGAGTCTTGGTGTGGAAGGACGCCACTGAAGGGCGATTGTTGGTTTAAGCCCTGAACCCAGTTGGTCTTTTGTTGTAGACTATGGATGCATCATTTGATTCTCTGGTTATTGTTGCTCTAACATATGGAGGCTACATTATGCTCATGCTCGTTTTTTTTTATGGCTTTGTTGCGCTATGTGAATATTCTGAGGTTACCAGCCATCTGGCAACGTTTGATGATTACAGGCAGCATCTAGAAATGGCCACATACAGCACAAATCTTTTTTTTTTTATCTCAGGGTAAAAAAAACCTGCATAAAGTATCCTACCTTGACCAAAGTCCTGTTCATGTTGCTCTTTAGACCTGCTGTAATCAAGAATAAGACATGATTGATCATAATGAATGGAAACATTAAGGATCTTTAGTATGCCATTTTGATTTTGAATCAAATGCTTAGAACTTCCCCACACTTCCTTTGCTTTCTATCTGATACCATTATAGCTGCAGCAATCAATTGATAAGTTGATAAAAAGAACATTAATCTGCAGCTGTTTTGTTAGCAAAAATACCAGAAATGTGCTGGTTCCAGCATCTCAAATGTAACCGTTTGCTAATTCTCTTCGTCATGCAAGTAAAACATCTTTGGGTTTTGGACTGATGGATGCTGGAGACATTGGAAGACATTGCCATGACACTCGTCTTGTTTGCCTCTCTTTTCTCTGCCATCTAATTCCTCTCCCTCTTTCTGCATCAAGTCTCAACCCCTACTGCTACTGTACATTTTTCTCTCCCCCCCCCCCCCTCTCTGCTCCTCCTGCTGGAGTCATTTCCGTCATCTCTGTCCATGCCTCACCTCTCTCCCCCTCGTCCTCCTCTGTTTTCTCTGAGCAGCATGTTGAAGCCTTTGTTGCTTTTCTCCAGGGCGAGCCACAGCAGACAGAGAAAAGAGGCAAGCCGAGCTACTGCTGGGTTGTCGGCCTGTTTCGATTCTCCCACTGCTGCTTCCTGGACCGTGGAGTCTGCTGTCCTCCTCATCAAAGTGTAGAATCACACGTCGATCCGTCATCTCTCGTAATCACGGCCGTGTCATTGCCGTCTTCGCTGCGTCGGTCTAGCAGGAGGATGTATATCATGTCAGACAGGAAACAGCAGCTGTGACCTTGAGAGGACAGACCTTTTAACAAGGCTGTGTTAATGTGAGGCACCTTTTTTTTTTAATCCCATAACCGAGGACATGTTAGCCCACATGGACCGTTTTAGGATTTTTAAACACAGGTTTCTCAGCCCGAGCAATTAAAAGTCGGTCTGTTTGTCCTGGGATTGATATTTAATTAAATGCATTTTCAGCATTAGTTGGGGTTTCTTGGCGGCACCATGTTCAGAATCTGTCGGGTAGTGGCACATATTACCATTTATACCTGAAATCTTGCAAATTAGTTAATTTAGCTGTTGCTGCTGTTTTCTGTTAATGCAAACTCAACACTTCCTCCATCTGCTTCATGTTACAAGCCCTTCAGTCGCTCAGGGGGCGTAATCCCTCTTGCTCCCTGGAAGACCTTTTGCTGCGAAGCATCTGCAGGAAGTGTTGAGTTGTTCATTAACAGCAGCTTAACTTTGAGAATGACCAGCACAGTATAATTAATCAGTAACCAAGTACACCACTTCTGTTTAAAAAAAGAGGAACTCAATGCAGCAGAGACCACGGTGTCGCACTAAACGAACTGTTTGGTTTATTTTGCAATTTGACTTATTTTTCGAGGCATTTTATTGTATTTCAATGTTTTGTGGTCGAAGTGCTTGTAGTCCAACACTAAGCAAAGCATCCGATCACATCCAGTCTGGCACCAAGGCGTTTATCTGGAGTCCCTATGGATACAGCGGCAGAGCCGTGGAATGGGAAGAGGCCCTGTGGAAACACAAAGACAGGAGAGAAACCATTCCACGAAAAGCCAAGACGAGGAAGTAGGGTGACGAGAGCCACATACCAATGGTCAGATCCTCACTGGGCTTTTTATACACTGCGTTTCTCGTGGGAAAAGGGTGGGGGATGACAAAAAAGGGATGCGGTCATCTCGAGCATGAGGGCTGACTCGTGGCAAAAGGCATAATATTTGCAAACCTGGCTGCAACACTAACAAATTATGTCTGATAATATCTTCCCATCGCAAACTGATGGCTCATGCTGTTTACAAACATAGTATTCTTTATGTGGCATGCTAATTATTCTGAATAAGGATGCATCGTAACATCCGATGTTCTAAAGTCATGGCTTCATTCTCCCCTGGTTTGAGAGTCATTTCATGTGTGTAAGTACTGGTTATGCTTGTTGCCTGTATGTGCTTCAGGCAGTCGGTGCATTGACGTGCACTCTGGTATTACAAGATTTCATTTGAACAAGATTTAGGCTGAACTTCAACTATTGCAAATGGCATGTAAACATTTAAACAAAGTTATCTTGCTGTACTCGTAATTTGATTTGCAGAGCTTTATCGTTCATTACACTCTTGAATTTGCCTCCTCCTGTCATGTGCATGTCAGAGTGACGTGTTTGAGCAATGGGATCATAAATTCAACCCATAATCCTATAAACTCATTCAATATGTTAATTATTGTTCCCAGTGTTATATCAAATGGCCTGTCTGCTACTAGGAAACTGCACAAACAACTAAATAATAAGAACTTGTTGAATGTTGGGTTAGTATTGTTTCTACAAGGCACGGAAATGGTTTAATTGAAGTAATAAGACTTTGATCTGGGTAATTGAGTGAAGTGTGTGTGTTCTGAGGGGTTAAAAAAGTCTTATTTTGACATTTTAGATCTCGTGCTCTACTTTGTTGTGAGAGGATGACTACTCCTCTTTGTCTCAGACAGGTTTTAATTTTTAATCGGGATGTTACAGAAGCAAAGCCACAGAATTACCCTGACTTGAACTGCTAGCATTGGCTGCTAATAACCCCCCCTGTGTGTGTGTGTCTCACACACGGTCACAAACACACACTCGCCTGCTGTGTTTGGACAGTACAGCTCATAAGCTCTATCCCCAACACGTGGCCAAATGAAGCCTGCATTCTTTTCTTTGTATGTGTGCATTTAGCCTACTGTGTGTGTGTGTGTGTGCGTGTGCGTGTGTGCCTGGCTGCTCATGCTGACTGTAATGTAGCCTGTCATATGTGGGTTAACACTACTCTCTAACCTACCCAGCCAATCAAAGCCGGGACATGAGAGGAGAAAGCGCCGTGGCCCTGGGCTCTCCAGAAGGCTGCGGTGCCCATCGACAGCACCGACGGACCGGCTTATTGACTGGCCGTCTGGCTGACTCGCTCACTCGTTGTCTGGCTGTTTATCTGGCTTTCTGCCTTCCTAATGTATTTGTCTATTTAAAGCCTTAGCTTCACTGTATCAGCAGGAACAGGGCAGGAGGCAGTAAGGGGCATATTCAACCTCCGTTACCGTTCTAAGTCCCCGTGTTTATTCGGCTGCCGTTCCACAGGGGGCGTCGGCCTGTCGCGTGCTCGCACGTGTGGCATCGGGAGCCCCAAAAATGAAGGATGTAGTGTGTAGTAGTAGTCGCGTTATATTGTTGTGGCTGCCATGTTCTTGCCTGACTCGGATGGTAAAGGAATGTATGACTGGGCGACCCTTTCGTTGCTGTTTTTCTCTCTTTCAATCTCTGACACACACACACACACACACACACACTCTCACACTCGCACCTCATTCACCACATCGCCCTCCTCGCCCTGACAGGATTACAGCCTCCTGTGCTTTTAATTAACGGGTTAAATAGACCCCCTACTATGGACCTCCAAAGGGGCTGAGCGTGTGTGGAGGGGGGGGGGAGATGGGGAGGTCACATGACTGTTCATTTAGACCCGTATTAGAAAGAACCCTGTGTCCTTGTGATTAGCATGGTGGTGTGGGGGTGTGTATATCGGGGTGGAGGCTGATCAAAAGACTAATTAACACATCCACCCTGCAGCCGGTTGATTTAAGAGAAAGGCATTCTGCCCTTTTTTTCTTGGTGTAAACAATACGCTTATTATAATATATTATTTAAGAGTTAAGCTACTAAAGCATTAAATACATATTCCAATGAGCACATTGAGTCTTTTTAATTTTATGAAAATCATTGCTGGGAACTTGGGATATGAGAGGTTTTTATGGTGTGGTTTTATATGAAATACCTCTAGGTTTATTCAGTCTTAGTAGAAGCAGCAGCATGCTAAAGTCATTATGAAGAGCCATTCAGCCAGAAGTCCCATGTGACTGTAAGCATCCACCAGAGCTGAATGTCCTTGAGGAAGATAAAGTGTCCTTCCCCTTTTGACCTCTTCACTCAGCCGAAACAAGACGGACGATAAAACAAAAATCTTGATTTATATTCCGTCTTAATGTTTTTTCAGGATGAGGCTTCATGCCCCCATACAGACATGCTATGTTCTGGAGCGCTAGAGCACAGATGCAGACATGCGCACACGCATGCATGACTACACATGTGCCACACACTGCATGCATGCACACATACATTCACAAGCAGCCAGGACTCTCCTCCCCCCTACTTGGAGCATGTTGACCCTATTATATAGGTCATGGGATCTATGCTTTGAAGTCTGAAGTGTATTTCATGAAAAAGAGAGCTGCTCCTTAGTACTGGTGGTGTGAAGCTCTACAAATATCAAGTACACCAGAAGTGTTGTTTTTCCCTCACAATCCCAAGGCAAATGTATTATGAATTATTTACAGGCTTTTTTTTGTTGTTTGTTTTTTAGAGAGGTGGGGGGGATTTTACTACTTTTCCCTCTTGGGCTTGGTACATGGCAGATGAAAGATGTGTTTGACATCTGCAGACACGCAGCTGACAACCTTGCAGCTAAACAATTGATTAGATGGAGACTTACTGGGAAAGTGTCTGCATGCATCCACAACAATGCACGCAACGTTGTGGATGCTAACACTCCCGGGCGGCGGGTGAACTGGGGATGGCCTGTTTTGCAAATCTAGCAGCAATTTTGTGAAAATATATTTGTTCAAATAGATATACAAGTGATGTTTATCTTTTTATTTTGTTTTAATCATTCAGATATTAGTTGTACTGGATTCCATTTAACTTTGAATTTAACTCATGAGCCAAGCGCATGGTTTTGAAGCCTGCAAAGTATTACGGCACGCGTCTTTCTAAGTGTCTCTCTGCTGCTTGGTGAAACCATATCTGCTCTTGTGTCACCGCCTCTGTTCTGGGAAGTGGGAGTCCATGAAGTAGGAATTTCCCTCGGGGGATCAGTCGTTATCACATTAAGGCCACATGTCTGGCGTAGTATTAGTCTGTTTAACTTTTAACCTGTACGCATACAAAAACTGCCATTTCAACAACCTTTTAATTAATACTGGTCATGCTGTCAAAGGTAGCGGTTAAGAAGCTCATTTTGAAGTCGAGACGTGGGAAAGTAATTGATAAAATGCATGGTTTGCTAATTAATACTGACCATGTGCCTGGCAGATGGCATGTTGAGCATCCAGACAGACAGACTCTCAAGTTGCCAGGAAACTCACCTCTCAGCACCAATTATTTACACCAATTAACATGCAACTAACTGTGGTTTAACGCGGTTTGAGATGAAATGAGGTTCGGTATCTTAAAGCTAATTTGCATAGATATGCAAGTGGTAGTGTGGATTGTTGGATAACAGCAACTGGGGTGTTTGTGGAATGTCTCTGAGGCTCACTAAAACATGTTGGCACCCGTGGTAACGTCAGTCGTCGTGCAGGCTCCTTTTTAATGTCCCTTGGGCAACTCTCAGTCGTATGAAGACAAAAAAGACAAAACAAGTATTCTCTTTGATTTCAGGCAGATGAAATGGAGGACATGGTCAGAAATGCAGAAATGCATGCTCCCTTTACCGTGCTAATGAAATCTTTCTCAGTAGTTTGAAGCCCAGTCTGCAGAGGATCCTCTGCAGAATTTCAAAGCTATGACGATGTAGCCTGAAAATGTAAATGCTGCATGTTTTGAATTTGATTTAAACTGAATGAAGAATTTGATTTGAAGGCTGAAAACGACAGTCTGAAACATTGGAGCCTCCAGATTTAAAAGATGGCAGACGCATTCAAAGACAGACCGTCTTTGGATGTGTCTGTGCTTTCTTTCACATGTTTATGGCACTGACCCTTCTTAGACAAGGGTCCATTGTCACTGTGCTGCTAATGGTTTTAGCCAAACCACACACTTGTCAAACAACAACCCAGTGACCCATGCTTAGAAACATTAATAAAAAAAATGTTGTGTACATATTTATCTTTGCTACAAACAGACATTAAATAACTGAATGCCATTTTTTTTAATTTTTTTTTCTTCTCACAGAAATCCGAAGGTCACGGTGCAGAGGACCAACAAGAAGGTGAACAATGACCCCACACTGCGCATCCAGAACCTCTCTATTCTCATCAGGCAGATTAAAGCCTACTATCAGGTGAGATTTCGCTCTGATGAACAAGCGGCAAAGTCACATATCAGGTGATCCCCTTGGTGCTTGAACAGTGTTCACGTTGCGATGACGGTTGCAAGCTGTTATTTTTATTGTCTCTTAGTCAGACTCATGATGAAGAACTTATATAAACTCGTTCATGCGCGGATTTGTCTAAATCTCACCTACAAGTAAAGCTGTACACTTGGTATCCATGTTCACTTATGCCTGAGCCGGAGGGGTTCAAACAGGTTTTTACCCCTTCGGTTACAATAAAAAAATACAATCAGACAACACAGCACTCACTCACTCACTCACACAGACACGTGTTACTCAATGTGTCCGCACACGCCACATTTAACTTCGTACACACGAAGATGTATTTGCACATGTGTATCTGCGTGACTGCGTATGATGTGGTATTGTGACCCCCTCATCCAGATGCCAGAGAGGTCCCGGTAAATATACAGAGACATCAGGAATGTGAAGCGCATGAAGCCTCTGATCTGCCTCCCCTGCACACACTGTGTTATATCAGTCAATTTAATTTTCTGCTTTTATTTCCAAAAATGATCTTGTGCAGCATACAGACGTAGAAGCGTTATTCAGAACTATGTCAGGGTGATGGAAGCACGCCGAGTCACATGTAGTTACATGTAGGGAAGTCTTATCTCATGTCCTGTCTGCGTTTACTGCTTGGCACAGTTGGTTAACTCCGTCCCCGACCGTTAATCTTCACATTTACCAAAAGGAAAAGATTGAGGCAAAGTGGAGGAGGATGTGAGTGGGGAGTTAAAGATGGAGGACCGATGAGCTCCGTGATAACAACATATCAGAGAGTGATATGACCACATGTGGAAAGCTGTAAATGCAGGCGGGAGTAATGCATTGATATACAAGTAGTCTGGGAAAATGTCTGTCGACGCACGTCCTGGGCCATCTCTTAACCACATGGTTGAGTACGCACATATAGCACGCTAAGCGGTTGATACGCCTGTCAAACAACTTTGAGTTTGAAGCCCATATTGGAGGCTAGATGCCAAATAGTTGATGTAATCTAAGCTGTAATCCATTTCACTCTCTATGGCTGAGACTATGAATGAATGAGAATTTACGTAGAGGTAATATGCGAAGGTCTGAGAGCCTAAACTGACCCCTACAAATCCTGGGAAATGGCTAAACCGAAGCCTGGCTGGGCTTTGGACCACATGATCCTAGTTTTTTCTGTATTGTGCAAATTAATGTTGTCTGTTAGATCAACAAAAATCAGAGTTTCTGTGACAATTGTTCAGTTCTCTCTACTATAAATGTTTCTTCTTCTAACGGTTGTCATACAGTACTGGCTAAATGCAGTGTCAGTTCTCAACTGTTTTAAATTGTAATCCATTTGTGTGTAAGATCAGCGAATTGAAACAATCCAGAGATCATATGATTCATGACATTGCTGCAACAGTGTTTCAATGTGTTTTATTATGATGGACAGGAATTGAGCGTGACTCCAGCATGTTGTTGCGACAGTGCCGTACATTTAGGGATGTTTATGTCCAAGCAGTCACACTGACGGAGACACAGTTTTCCCACACTCCAGACTCAGGACTCTGACCCATATCCTCAGGGGTTGTGAAGAGGGGACGTACTTACTAATTTAGTATTATTCAGTATGGAGCAAGTGTTTTTTTTAAGGCCTACTTTTGGCTGAATGCAATGAAAAAAATTGGTAAATTGGTAGTACTTGAATGAGACTGAATATTTCTTCTTGTTGTTTTGATGTGTTTGGATTGTTTTTAAAACTGATATTTCTCGGTCTAAAATTCCATCTTAATTTTAGCCCCAGAAGTGAAGTGAAGAGTGTCACTGGTTGGTCAATTGCTCTGTTAGGTCCAGTTTGCCTTGGTCCTACACATCCTGTTAATCACTCACCATCTTATTTAAACAGTCAGCCTATTGTGCAGACTTTGACATTATAAGCCTACAAAAGCCCCACTAGGCCGCCTCAAACGGACGGCGGTATTGTTATCGCTCTCGGTGTCAGTGGTCGGGTCAGTGGCTGCTGGGGTTAAGTAGTGATCAGCAGAGTCGGTGGATGATGAGATGACGGGAAGGGTTCAAGACGTGAACTAGGAGCATCTTTGTGACTCAGTTAGTGACGGGACGTACTCTCATCTATTCATCCTGAATTCAGCCTTTTACTACAATGCTACCCATCTTTTCCATCAAAAAGTAAACCATTACTGAACATATTATTTATTTTTTTGTTTTAGTTGAAAGGATGTGTACATTGTAAACTTTGCTAAATCTATTTACCTTTTTTAGTTTAATTTTTTAATTCCTTTAAAAAAAGTTTTACTTAAGTTTCAGAATGTATTGAAACTAAACTGAATCAAGTCATTGTTTTATCTAAAACTTGAGTCCGCTTTTGTCCATTTGGCCAAATTGTTCAACTCAAAGTGAGTTTTCCAATCTCATGGGTTAATGAAGGAGTAGGTATACCTGATGTGACTTTTTCAGTCCAGACATAGATATCTTCTGTTGATATCGAGATCCGATGCCAGAAAGAATGATTCCAGTCACTTCCACTCAGTGAGGCATACAGCCTATTCATTTATGTGTAAGGCTACATCAGGCGTGATTAAACAAGGTTTTCCTAACTTTGTAAAGCAAAATGTAACAAACAAATGCATAGATATAAATGTGCTTACTGGTTGTTTATTAAAATGTTGGTGTCCAATACCAGATCGGCCCATTGTCGACGATACCCGATCCAACATGTTTAGCACATGTGAGTAAACGGGTGCTGTTTTGGAGATCTAAATGCAGGGCGAGAAGGGCAGTGTCTATTTGTTTGAGAAGGCCTGTAACCCATTCTATTCCACGTTGTTTTAGCGTTGGAGGACATTGTCTGCCAACAAGGAAACACTTGTTCGTCCACGGTGTTTCGCTAATCTTCTCTGTTTGTTGCCGCATCGGTCTGTTGACCTCCTGGTCCCACTATTGTTCAGCTACTTGTGTCTGCTGGCGCTGCCTCACACAGACCACCTACAGGCTGAATATTCCCCATGCAGATGCCTCCCGCCCTCAGGGGGCCGACAGACACTCAACGGACACCCTTTATGGCCTTTCAGGGCCTTATCAACCCTCAGAATTGATATTTAGACCAAAGCCAGACCAAATCAAAATGTGGTTCTTGGAAAAAGACGTGGCTTGTTTACACGGGGATATCAGTATTTCATGCCAAAGAGTTTGAGGTTGGATGGCATGAAAAGCCACAAGACCCTCTTGATTGTTTGCTCTTTGAATTTTCTCAGTTTTTCAGTTCTTTCATGCAGTTCCCTTTGATCTCTCTTTGAGTTACAAGTAGTCGACCGTCTGACGTGAGAGTTGAAGTTTTTCTTATTTTACTGCTGTGATCATTGCAGCTGCTAATCAACTGAAGGTGTCAAGAGGGTGGATAGTGTGTATTTAATCAAAATAAAGAGACTGACTCTGACTCAGACTAGTAATGCTCAGAAGACAGCGAAAAAAAATGCAAGACCACAAAGGAAGAGAGCAAGTGTGAGAGACGAGGACGGACGGCCCTTCATCTAATTGTCGGGAAGAGTATGTAGCAGACTTGCACTCGTTTGGGTGGGGAAATTTAAGGCTCAAAATGGAAATACTCAAGTAAAGTACCTCAAATTTGCCCTTAAGTACACTACTGAGTAAATGTACTTGTACAAGCGTACAAAGTCCTTTATAGAATCTTAATCTTGAGTATGCCCCAGGAGGATCTGAGGTCCACCCACCACAGTCTCACACAATCCTGTGGGAAACGCTGAACCCACTCACACACAGTTTCTGCTTTAGAATCAAAAGAAGCCAGTTGTTCTTGGGCCAATGATGAGGGAAATTGTCTTTGTTATATGTGTATATATATATGTATATATATGTGTATATGTATACGTATATATATGTGTATATGTGTATATGTATATGTATATATATATATATATATGTGTGTGTGTATATATATGTGTGTGTGTATATGTGTATATATGTGTGTGTGTATATATATGTGTGTGT